>JAZGUH010000780.1:0-144176 GCA_037893225.1 Hippasteria phrygiana | reverse complement strand
GGAAACATTAATGTGCCTATATACAACATTTTAAGCTGCACGTCTCATTTGTTTTAAATTTTCTGACACATTATTGATGCAAGACCTTAAGCGTATAAAAACTATATAAAAAATAGTGAAAAAATCGTCTGTTGACGAGATTTGCGGTTTTTTTGCATAATAAACCCGATCGAGGTTATTTAACAGGCCCTTACCCGCGTGAACAATGTGAAATGTTCTCGCCTTAATTTGCATCAATAAGCATATAACCGCAGGCCTATTTTTGCGACTTCTTCACAAATTTTTCACCACTTATGCCTCAAGAGGTCCATATCCGAATAATATGTACAGAATTTTTAAAAGCATATTTTTATTTCTGCATCATTTTAAATACCCCAGTACAGTTAAGTGCATGTATACATGCACCTACAACTGGGGAAATGTTAAGGGGGGGGGGGGGGGGGGGGGTTTAAGGGGGGGGGGGAGGCACACAGTGCGATTGCTCACTCTCTTAATGTAAAGGAGTGAAAAACTCACTCTCCAAAAGAGTGAATCCCTTCATCAACCACTCCAAAAGAGTAAAAAACACTCCTCTTTCGAGGAGCAATATAATTAGGATAAGTCTAAAAAGAGTGGTCCCTTGACTCCTGATCCTCGAAAGAGTGAAAATTTCACTCTTTTGGAGTGGTTTTCACTCTTTTAAGTTTGGAGTGGTTGTGATAAGGGATTCACTCTTTTGGAGAGTGAGTTTTTCACTCTTCTACATTTAAGAGAGCAGATCTGCAAATGATGTGTGAGATGATCGTACGTTTGAAAATAATGTTCCAGCTTGCATGCATCACCAACCATGCAGTAATCACATATGCAGAAATATACCTGTATACCAGCACAAGTATTCAGAAAGAGCCTCGCAGATGGTTTATATTAGTACATCATGCTCTGTTTCATTCTCTACGGTTCCATGCATACTAATACTCGAGTATACCGGTTTCTGCCGTGACGCTATTTGCTATATATACGTTCGCCCTTTGATTTGATTCTAGAGTTCAAATGGGATCTTCCTATTAACAGGAAAGATTACCCAGGATTGTTATATTTATCCAGAGTGCTGTGACCCGTTATACACTCTAAACTGGTGTGTACAACTACTCGGCCTTGACTCAGACCTGGGGGGCTCGCAGCGTCCTACTTGGCATAAACTTAGACAGTATGGCTATGAGGAGACGTACAGCCGAGATTGCAGACAAGATGAGTGTCAGCGAAGAAAATTCGGACTTAAAACCCCAAGGAAAAGATTCAGGTATGTAGTATAAATGCCACGAATGTCAAGATCAAAATGACACAGCACTGATGTACATGTAAAGTCGACGAAATCATAGGCCTAGATACATGTTTGTATTTGAAGTTGCGCCGGGATCGATCACTGCAAAGTGCAAACGTTGCACAGCATAATAAGAAGGAGCATATTTGACCACGGTTGACCCGAACGGATCGTAGTTCATGGCTTGGCCCTAGTCTTGGTTCCAAAACGTTCTTAGCGGTGCGACGTATAGCGGCCGACAGCGCCCTCTCGCTACACACACACACTTCGGGGGCCGGGTGGGGGGGGGGGGGGGGGACCTGAGGGTGCACACATTTTTTTAAATGGGCCACTAAAAATAAATGAACTGCGGCTGGCATGATTTTTTTTGTTTATTTAAAGATTTAAAATGGGGGGGGGGGGGGGGGGGCCTTGGGGCACATGTCAGCTGATGGGGGTAACGAACCCCCGTAGTTACGCCACTGGCTTCACGTGAGGGGTACTGGCACTTCACTCCCGACACGAAGTACTACTGGCCTAGCCTATAATAGTACGGGCAACTAAAAAAAGCGCCACAATAAAGGTATCCTGGCCGAGTTGGTTTGAGAGCAACAATTCCGATGTGCCCATAATTTTAAGATTTGTCTATACTACACAGATTGCAGATCACTTAATATACATTATTTCTGAAACTTCCCATACCCATGCACGAAACGTCCAGGGCTGCTGTAGACAAAAACAATGTCTATCAAGTAAAATCAAAAGTATCAATCATTTTAGGGGTGTGCATTTACGGTAGTACGGAAATCGGGTACCTATACGTACCCGATAAAAAAGCACGGGTACCTGGTTACCCGTCAAAGAAACTAATCCCAAAAAGTAAATCTCGGAAAATGTGTGTACTCTCTCAATATAAAAAAGTGAAAAATAATCACTCTCCAAAAAGTGAATCCCTTATCAAACCACTCCAAAAGAGTGAATCTTTTATAAAAACCACTCCAAAAGAGTGCAATTTCCACTCTTTCGAGGAGCCAAATAAGGGACCAGTCTAAACTTGAGAAGAGTTGTCCATTTTCTAGCTCCTCGAAAGAGTGGAAATTGCACTCTTTTGGAGTGGTTTTTATAAGAGATTCACTCTTTTGGAGTGGTTTTCATTCTTTTGGAGTGGCTTATATAAGAGATTCATTTTTTTGAGTGGTTTGATAAGGGGTGTTCACTCTTTTGGAGAGTAAGTTTTTCACTCTTGTCTCTTCTCCGCACGTTAATACTACCACATCGTGCATCATTGCAGCAAGATGCAAGGTGTGTATAGTGAGCTTTATAGCTTTACGTGTAAATTGCACTTTCGCAAGCATCACACACGTTAATCTGTTTTTTTTTCCATGTAGGCCTACCCCGGTTTTCATATTGAAAATTCCCCACAAATGACATTCAAAAACATTCTTTTGCATTGTCTGAAAGATTATTAAGTATTACGTCAATTCGGTCACGGGTACTCGATTCTATAATCTGGAACCGGTGTCATATGAAAATCGACTCCTTTCCCTATTATTTGTTAAACCCTCTCATGTGATCGGCCACTCTTTAATGTTGTGCAAACCCGACCCGAAACCAAATCCGACCCGACCAAAAACCGACTTTGGGTCGGGTCAGTTTCGCGTTTGCGAAATATACCGAAAAATAAACCGAAATGGGAAATTCACGGCGGCACGCACAAAAAAGTACAAACGCGCGTTTTAGCAGGGGATTTCAGTGCAGTTCTCCAGTCCAACCACGTGTTGGTAGCGACACAGTACAATAGAGTACCGAAGTCTGACGTCAGTTGTCATGACAACTGGTTCCAAACAAATGTAAATTTCGACCGTTCCTTTGTTAACAGCCAGTCATGCAAACACATAACAAAAGTATTCTGGTTCCAAACATTGCATTGACGTCATCACTTCGGTGCTCTATACAGGGTGTCCGTGAAAATACTGTACTGTTGCATATACAATCTAACAAAATTCTCACTTTTCATTATATACTGTTGAGGAGGCTCACATAGTCCCACTTAAAACAAATGGAAGAAAGAAATTTCGGCATTTCAGTATTTCCTTAAAGCACCGCTGAAATAATGTAATAACACAATATACATAATACATCTGTAGTATCCAGAGAAAATCACCAAAAGAAAGTGTTTTATTTCTGCCTCATATTTCGGAATCCCAGAAGCCCGTGTGTCGAAAGTTGCCCATTGTATAAGATAATGTAACTGATATGAAGCAAAAACTATGCACGTACAGTTACTTTTCAGATCAGTCGTTTTTATTTATTTCTCTTTATCACTTAGGCCTCTTCAGTTTTAAAAATAAATTGCAATTGTATGCAGATTTCCTCAGTTGGTTTCAGTTTAGTGTTGGTCCGCCGGTCTGGTTAATTCTTACATGCGATTTGTATTCGGGGCATCTAAGATATACATTTTTTTAACCCAAAATGTTAAGAAAAATATCGCGCGATTTTTTTTCGCTTTTGATATCGACCTTGTCAATTGCGCATGTGGTTTGTAGTCTACCACACAGTCTGTATAACATGAAGACCCACCAGCACGTCAAGTTAAGAGTGTTTACCTTAGGGCCTACCGTATGATTTTTCATTGAGAGACTACAAAAAGTTCATAATAAATGCACGCGACACGGGTAAGTTCAGATACAAAAACGGACCCAATTTTCGTGAAATATAGGATGATTTGCCCAAGCCAGATATTTGGGTTTTTTTCGGGTTAGGTTCGGTTTTGGTCGGGTTTTTTTTACCTGAATTTTTGTCGGGTCGGTTTGGAGGGTTCAGATCAGTTTTGGTTCGGATTCGGTTTATAATTTTTCGGGTCGGTTTGGCCTGGTCAACCCAACCCGATGCATATCATTGGTGCAGTATTAATTATCAATGCGCCCGTATTTCATAAATTCAGTGACTGAAATTCACGCTACAAGTCGTCCCCGACTCGGTATGCACAGCCCTAAATCATTTAGGTCTACCCGGCCCATTACATGGAGCTAGCTACACGAAAAATATACACAATCAAGCGGTTGTGGTTCCGGTAACACTTGAAGGGCCTGCAGGCCTGGCATTTTAGAAAAGAAACATGCTGGCAGGTCAATGGCTTTTAATCATATTTCACCAAAAATAATCCAATCAGTGTCTGCAGCAACTTTAAGGTAAAACAACAAGATGGGGGAGGAAAACTGTCCAAATCACCGAATCATTTTATGACATGTGATTCGGTGTATTTTAAGTGCAAAACATGTGATTTCGCCACTTTATTCATATTTTTAATCTTTAAATGAATAAAAACACACATGTAGACTTTGAGCTGACCATTACTCAAACTAGGATATGACGTCTAAAAAAAGTTCAATTTAAACCAAACAAAATCAAGCATCGAAATATCTGTAAATGAAATTGAATCATTATGAATACTTCAACAAAGCACACAGTTTGTCCTTTTAGACATTGGACACAATGGTCTGATTCTTTGAAAGATTTTGTTACATGCAATTTTAAAAATGAATACAAACTTAACCCAAGTTTCTATTTGTGTTATTGGAAAACAGGTTTTCCTGAATGGTTTCCCGCATTTACATGCTTTCTCTATGTTTATCCTGAGCTCAGTAAGTTTTTGTGTGGGAGGGATGTTTTTAAATACATGTAACTAGTTACTGTAGCCTATATCCCAAAGTCAATGATTTAGAAAAATAGTTGCTATTTTGTTTTACTGTCATGTGGTCCAAATGTACAAGGTAAAACATTCCTTGCACTCCCTTGGACCGACCAACACACCAACATGCTGTAAACATTATCAGCTACAAAACATGGGTAGAATTCTAATTGTTAAAACTTTTTAAAGAAATTATAATACAATGTACATTGATTGATCAAAAATCAGGTTTTGTGATTACCATATGGTGAACAACCCAAAACCCTGGTACTTTTGATCAATAACAAAGACAAGTCTGTGGGAAGATGGAATTTGCTTCGGGGATGAAATAGTAGTGCTTTATACACTTCGTCCAGAAAGGGCAACAACTTTTGCTCATAAGGATGTCAAATGTTTCAAAATACATGTCGTAATACAAAGCCACCCGTTCCTTTCCAAATTCCAACATTTTAACTTTTCATTTCTGGACAATACTGCAATTTTCTCAAAATCACACAACATACCAAATTTGAGTTAAGATTTCATGTTCTTAACATCTCAGGATATCACAAACAGTTCTCACGATATTGGTTTTAATCACTCAACTTTCGAGTCTAAACCGAAGAAAACATTTATTAATTTATAATTGTAATGAATGCCGACAATGATGTAAAATGCCTTTCACGACCCCTATTAACCCCTTGCGTACGGATGCCGCAAATGTGCGCAAAAAAAAACAGTGCCACCAGGCCGGATGACGCAATTGTCCGCCGTTTGTGCAGTTTCAATCCATTGTTGGATTAAACAGTGCCACCAGGCCGGATGACACCATTGGCCGCTGTTTGTGCAGTTTCAATCCATTGTTGGATTAAACAGTGCCACCAGGCCGGATGACACCATTGGCCGCTGTTTGTGCAGTTTCAATCCATTGTTGGATTATTGTGTATATGTTACGCTTGACTGCACAAACACATTGTAGCGGTTCGCTTGGCTGCAGAGCCGCCGCGGCACCCCGACGTCTCCCGTAAAATACCGTACTCAAGGGGTTAACTACAACAGCACTGCCCGCTTAGTCTCATCATGGAGGAAGGGTCTCATACAATGCAAAATAAAAAACAAGGGAATGATTTTGATTTCATGCAAATGGTTTGAAGTAAACTAGACTTCAAGAAACACTTTGATTGGGAATTT
Source organism: Hippasteria phrygiana (assembly GCA_037893225.1). NCBI lineage: Eukaryota > Metazoa > Echinodermata > Asteroidea > Valvatida > Goniasteridae > Hippasteria > Hippasteria phrygiana. Next base: position 138,036 of record JAZGUH010000780.1, on the reverse strand, counting down.
CTGAAAGGACTGAATTAATGTTTTTAATGGCTTGGACCAGGACAAGAAATCTGCCCACAAGCCTCGCGATATTGTACACTGTACAACATTTTTCGAGGAAATTGAATGCGTATCTTTACACCAAACTGTACTTGATTTAACAATGAAAACAATCATTTTATTTGTTACATTCATTGCATATCATTTGTTTTTTTAAAACATATCTACATAACTTGGAAGTACAAGGTAATTAATTTGACATTGGTAATATCATTAGAGTAACTGTTTTAAAGGGGAAAACGATGCTGAAGCATACACATTAACAGTTTCGGTACCACATTTTTTTATTGGCTTATCTTCCCCAGTACCAAACGTAAAAAAAAAACCAGCAGACTGCTTGTTGAATGGTTGTATTTTCAACCACAAATTTCACCCTCATGAGTTGATTGAAAAGGAAAATGCTGTATGTAAAGTTTGTTTTATGAAAGTTACTATTTCACATGGAAGTCCTAGCTGCTAAAATAGCAAATTTAAAATTTAAAGGGGCTGTTTTCTCTTCTGGCCCACTATATAAAACAGGAAACTGTTCTAACAGGTGTGATCCCTGGCTATACGGCATTCTGGGTTTATGACTTCTGACTAGTGCCCACCTGAACAAAGATACTGACAATTTGGGAGACCGCCAACATGGGGCAAGATAGCTCAGTTGGTAGAGCGCCGGTACGGTATTCCGGAGGTCGCAGGTTCGAATCCCGCTCCTGCCAGTTTCTTTGTTCACTTTGAAAAACAGGAAACTTGTTTGTTACATGAACAAATGGCACTCCATAGTCAACTGTACAGGGAAAGTTCAGATAGAGTTTTCTCCCAATATTATAATAGTGACACATGAAGTTGGTAGCACCATTAGAAAGATCTGAACAAGCTCTTTCTGTTGGTTTAACGGCAAAAAAGTAAGCACTACAGACAGGTTGTTGAAACATGGTAAATATATTTGTTGTTTGGATGCTCTGGTGTGCGGTTTCCTCGTTGAGTAAACTTGACATTGGTAAGCAGCAGGGATGCTGTGGTCTGTCGAGATTGGTAAGGACCGGAAAGGGTTACATTTCTGTCACTGCAACACAAATTCCCAAACAGGTTGACTGGAAAACATTTTTATTATTATGCATAGCTATACTGAAAACATCATTACATGTATAAAACAAAATCAGCTGAAGGTACAATGTACATGGTATGTGCCAGTCGTCCTCCAAATCTCTCTTTGATTATGAAACATGTGAATCACAGTAAAATCTCGATAGTAAAATCACAATAGTGTCTTTGTTCAATAATGAACAAACATCAAGACTTGCTCTCCTTCTGCAAAGAGATCTTATCTTTATCAGTTTCTGAGGCTGCTCTATTTGTTCCCTCGACGACAGCATCATTGTTTGCAACAGCACTACCAACAGTTGATGCCGAGCGACTCCTGTCATCTTGATCTGGCATTGACGATACCACTGCCTCCTTACTCTCGCCGATGTGGTGGACCTCATTTTCTCTCATATCTTGGCCTGCCTCCTCGGCTTCTTGCACCATTTCCTTCTCCTTGTCCTCCCCGACCGGGTAAAGGTCTGGATACTGCACCATGCACTCCTGCATGGTGCGGAAGTGGTCTATGCAGTCTGATCCCTTGGGGTCGGCCTCGCTGTAATGGAAGCAGGAAAACGCCTCTCGAAACTCCACTCCACAGGGCCCACTGGCCATACCACCAAGGCAGGGACAGCTCCAGTTGATGTCACCATTGGGAAGGATGAGACCTACACACATATACCAGGAAGGCTAACAGTTAACTCTAGTTACATGTACAACAAGGCCACTGGGACCAATCAGATTATATTGTTATATTGCAGGAGGACTGCAAAAACAAATAAAAACTAGACATCTGGTACAGTGTTTGTGGACAAACACAGGGCTGTTTTGTTTTTTTGTGTAAAATTTTGTGATTAAAATGAAATTTCAAAAATTTCCAAAATCATAAAAAAAATTGCCGATTACGTCATCATGACATCATTTCAGATTTTGCATGCTAGTGACAGTATCTACCTACCCACCAATTTTCATGACGATCGGACCTATCCTTATATGTGTTTTTAAAAAGCACATTTTTGATGACGTCATCATGACGTCACACATTTTTTTCCTTTTTAGGGCATATCTTTGAGACCTACCAAAGCTATAACAAAAAGAACTTTGAAAATATCTTGTTTTGTTTGCCAGATATATTTAAAAGAATTTTACGATTTCAAAATTTCAAAAATTCATAACAAATCACGTGATGTCGTCATCATGACGTCATTTCAGATTTGGCATGCTGGTGGCAGTATCTACCTACCCACCAATTTTCATGACGATCGGACCTATCCTTATATGTGTTTTAAAAAAGCACATTTTTGATGATGTCATCATGACGTCACACATTTTCTCCTTTTTAGGGGATATCTTTGAGACATACCAAAGCTATAACAAAAAGAATTTTGAAAATATCTTGTTTTGTTCGCCAGAAATATTGAAAAGAATTTTACGATTTTGAAATTTCAAAAATTCATAAAAAATCACGTGATGACGTCATCATGACGAAAATGTTCGGCATACATTTCAAAACAGCCAAAAAAGAAAAAAAACAAAAAAAAACAAAAAAAAAAAATCTTAACGAAAACAAGGGCTGTTTTGGAAAAGTTTCCAAAACAGCCAACAAGTTTCTTTTTTATCTAGAGTTTAAGCCTTTCTGAAGGAAATGTCTGTGATGTCGGACCATTGGAAAATTTGGAGTGGTACCCTTGGTCTGTAAGTTCTGTGATTGTGTATTAACAGGTTGCACTAAAGGGGGTGCCAGTCTGAAATTCGGATGTCAATGCTTTGTTTGTTTCCACATTTCTCCATAAATAGTTGTGAATATTGTTGGTGTCATTATGTTTTAAAACAAATGTGAATTATGTGAAGTTGTATGTTGTGTACACAAAAACAATAGGGTGGAGATTCCCAGTATCAAACTGGAAAGTGCCTTACACTGTGAGGTGCATCTCCATTGGTGATCAACAACGACCTCTGTCACGACCTCTGTCATGACCTCTGTCACGACCGATCACGACCTCTGTCACGACCTCTGTCACGACCTCTGTCACGACCCCTGCCACGACCTGTTACGACCTCTGTCACGACCCCTGTCACGACCCCTGTCACGACCCCTGTCACGACCCCTGTCACGACCCCTGTCACGACCCCTGTCACGACCCCTGTCACGACCCCTGTCATGACCTTTATCAGGCTTTACCTTCTTCCTCCTCCTCATCTGCTTTGACCAAATCTTTCACACTTGTCGTTTGAACTGGCTCATCTTGATCCTCTTTAGTCACAAAGATGATCCTGTCTTTTCCTGAAAAGAAATTTCACCCAGAAAGAGCTTATTGCAGTAGCTGGAACATATTTGCATGCATAGGGGTTCCCTGTAATGGCTACAAGAACTAGTCAATGTCCGAAGTTCAGCAATTAACATATAGATGGGAATTTCAGTTAGGCCCGACAACTTTTACAAACCTAATCCCCTTATTATTTTGGCTTGAAAACCTTAACTAAATCCAACACAGTTTGCAGCATTAAAAATGCTGCTGCTCCAAAATCTCGTTCAGGTAGCTACAGGGGGCAGTGGCAAAGGCTGAAACCAAAATCAACCATAAGGGTTCTTGCTAAAGCTGCTACTGCAAGTTGTCGCTATTGTTTCTGGATGATTTTGAGCAACAAATTGTCTTAATACCTGCATATTTTTGCATGTAAATTTCCATGCATTTTAGTATGCCAGGCAAAGATGACGCTCAACATACAAGTATTTGTGCAGGCAAAATGCGACTTTAATTCAACCTCACCAGGACTGCGAAGAAGTCGAGTACTCTGGACAAGTTCTGTGTGGTTCTTGTGGATTCAGAGGTGTTCTGAAAGCTGTAATCAACCATCCAATAATTAGTGGATGGAAAAAAAATGAATATAACTCAGGACCCCCCTTGCAGACAGAGGGTTACGATTATTGCAACTATTGTAGTGCCTATTGGTACCTCGGCACCCCCCCCCCTCAAAAAAATGATAATATTTTGCATAGCCCAACAAATTTGGGGTCACTGTATTTAAGGCCATGAGAATTAAGGTTTGAGATTTGCGTCCAGAAATTTCCCAGATGACAGGAGGCGTTCTTTCATTTTTCATTATTTTATTTCAAGTGAGTTTTTTCTTGAGATAAAAGTAAAACAAAAAATAAATATATATATATATATTATGACGTTTTCGAACATAGGGAGACCGGTTACCGTTTTTCTTTAACTATAGGGCGACCGGGTGTTTTAGGGCGACCGGGTGTTTTAGGGCGACCGTTTACGGTCACCATAACGCATAACTAATGGGGAAAATTTGGGTTAGGTCACATTTAAGCCAATGCACAAACGCCATAGACCGGTCGCCCTAATGCGGGAAGGGGCGTTATATATATATATGGTAAAGGTGAAACAGTGCTCACCGGATAGTTTTACCCGAGCTTTCGGTGCAATGCACCTTCTTCAGGGGAATTATGGCTCGTTGTGATCACAACAAGCCATAATTCCCCTGAAGAAGGTGCATTGCACCGAAAGCTCAGGTAAAACTATCCGGTGAGCACTGTTTCACCTTTACCATATATATTTTCAATGCTCTACAGTGCTACGCAGCATCCCCACATTTGTTATATATATATATATATACTATTACCATGGAGGTAGGAAAAGATGTCGAAAAGGTTTATTCTCTTGTCCAGCATGTCTCTTTCATTTTAATGTCTTTGACCAGTTGAAAAACAATTTAAAAAGAATGGCCGGCATCTTGAAAATAAAAATAAAAAGCCTTTCATCCTTCCCTTTTCAAATTTTTACAAAGCCCGGACGCTAAACATGTTTTTTCTTTTACTTGGACTTTGCGCGTGCGCAGTGATCTAGGCCTACTCGATCGACAGGCCTAACGTAACGGTTTAAGGGCCTAGCCCTAGCCATTCCTCCATGATTTTTACCAGTGTGGCATGCAGTAGACCGCGTATACGTACGGGACGCTCGTACTAAACGTTAGTCATGTTAGATCGAACATCGCGCAGCTCAAAACGGAATCCAATCTTACCTTCCTGTTTACAAAAGGACATCTTTATGTGCGTAGGTCTATCTATTGGTGTTTGATTTAATGCTCAGAAGTTCTTTTTACGTTGCCACAATGTACTACACTCTACATGATCACAACAAATATACCGGCATTTTCAGTTCTGATAGTACTCGTTTCGCGCGGACGTCGATTTCAGTGCAGTGATATGTAACCCACGTGCGAGGTCAACATAAACTTCTCCTAGTCCTTCCGCCTGCTTATTTTCTGCTCACTACATGCACTTGAATCGCGTCGATGGGGTGTGGTTCATGTGCATGTTTTTATATTTCTCCATCCAAGCATGGAGGTACATGTAGTTTCCTACCTCCATGATCCAAGTGCATTCGTGTTCCATGACCACGAACCGTATTTCGGCACCCTCAGACTGTGACTTTCGATTCAGCAATGTAGACCTGTTTGATATCATAAGATAGTCTACCTTGAATAGCTCCCGGGGGGTGGGTAACTCAGTACTATGGCCACGGCCGGCCACACGGAGACGTGCCCGCCGGCCGCAAACATGAGTCGCATTTTCGACAGTCCGGTATTTATATCAATGACAAACGTGGGCGTGTCAGTGAAGTTGCAAACGTCTGCGTTGTGTATGGAATTTTGATGTGTCAATATCTAGGGTTGGTATATCCCGGCACCTTCCTCCATGGTATATCAATGGGTGGTATTCTAGTTTCCGTATGTAGGCCTACCTATTATATATTGGTTTATGCATGGTAGTGAAAGCAAGTTTAAAGTAGTATAGCCATCGGTCTTTTATACATGTACCTCAAAATCATGAGAGGGCACCCCCTATACCCTAAAAAAAAGTGAGTACTCCCACCCCCGCGCCATAGTTTCGGCGAATAACATAAAACGTTTTCCGATATTGCCTCTAGGGTATTCTTGTTTTCACCTGGGATCAAAATAATACTGTATGTTTTACAATACTGTGATATGTGACATATTGAGGAACCATGGATCGGAAGGAAAAGATAACTTACGAACGCCGCGAGCGGAAAGTAGTTTCATTTGTTTCTTGCTTCCTTTTACAGTATAATGAGCTTCCCCATATGTCTAAACATGATTTGCGATCTTCCCGCCAATAGCAAGGGCGGATCCAGGGGGAGGGGGGGGGGGACAAAGGGGGCCATGCCCCCCCCCCCAAAAAAAACCCTAAAAAACAACCAAAAATGATTTTTTAAATTTTTTTATAACTGACGTCGCAAAAAGGCAGCCACTGCGTACACCCACCCACAAAACTTGGCCCCTCCCAAAAACAATTGCACAACAATTATTTTTGGCCCCCCAAGAATTGTGTTCTGGATCCGCCCTTGGCCAATAGGAGATTATTTTTTGATAAGGCCCGGACAGTGTTTTATTCCTGTAGTGTAGGTGACGTGCGAATCCAAGCACTCGGGCGATTTTCATAGGTGAGTATAGTTTTTAGTATGCAAGTTAAGGCAATCCTTTTAAGATTATATTATTCTGTTATTATTTTTTCAGAATAGTTGTTTACGGTGGTCGGCCTGGGCGTGGGGGGGGGGGGGGGGGGGGGGGGGGGGGGTTATATACAGTACTGGTTATCCTCGCATCCTCGTTACCCCGTCCCCTGACGCCCAAAAATGGTTTCTGCTATTTCAAAACCCATTGGGATAGGAAGGGGAGTACGGGCTGGTTCCGTTAACTATAAGAGCCAGCATAATATTTGATTTCTTAGTTTGCGGTGAACTTGCGAGGCGCAAGCTGTGTAAAAGAATAAGATTTGGCAAGCCAATTATTGTTTTTTCAGTAAGGTAGCTATGTACATGTTGTGTAACTACATTCCATATGCTGAATGGGTCATCGCATCAGTCACAAACACTATACTTGCCAAGTTGGAACTGACTCGATGGCGCAGGCCTATAGCCAGCCTATCGAATTCGCGAATTAAGGCGAAGGAGTTGGCACAATCACACCAAAAAAATTTAAAGCGGAGACCTTTTCTGCCACTGCCTTGCATGAACAATATTTTTGAAAGGGGAGTGTTTGTGGCGCTTTTAATTTGTATATTTTTTTAATCAATAAATAAAAATTATGGCAAACACATGTCAAAGAGCAAGTGCCCCTCCCCTCCGGGTACGCGACTGCTTTTTTGTACTTGTTGTTCCATGACACCGGTTTCACACAATGCGGTGACGTGCGTGATGCCAATTTGACAGAGGGCAAGAAGAATACTGGGACAAGTTTAAGGTCAGACTTTTATTTAAGGATATAAAATGTAAGTAATGAATCCTATTTCATTATAATAATATTAATACAATTTTCAATATAAATTATTTAAATTATAATAGTAAAAACGCCAGATATTCAAATTTTCGATTGTTTGGACATCTACAATGCGAAATCTTGGAACGCTAAACAATATATTGAACGAGGATGCAAATCAATAATGTACTTAATTCCATCATGGCAACCCCAAGAGAAAATGATCGAGAAACTACTTTAAACATCGGAAATGGAAATGTACCCCCAGCTGGTTCAACTAGTGCAGGTAGGAATTCATACCCGTTGCTAACAGCGTTAACAGTGTTTTTTGGGGGCAGAATTGAGCCTGTATCATGAGTGGTGCTGGACCTGCAAACGTGGCACCGCCACGCTCTGTTGCATTGCAAAAACACTTAAGAGTGATTCCATGTATAGTCAACTCCCTATTATCGCGGCAACTCTATTATCGCGGCATCGGAAATTCCTTTTTTTTCCGTTGCCAAAACTCCTTCGACTGGCAATTTTATATCCAATTCATCAAGCATTAAGGACTTTCTGCTGATTTGTGTAAAAAAATGACGATTAAAAAATGTTGTGTCGGGACTTTTAACGATTTTTAATAAATATTCACGTTTTCCAAAACTTGTAAATTTTGCCTCACCGTGTCTGCTAAAAGGTACCGTCTATATTTTAACATGAATCTTTAATGGTGCTCTGTCCATGGAAGTTCCATTGTCTGGTTCCCATTCTACAGCTGCAAATGCAAAATGACGCCGAAGGACGATATTTCCACCGCGAAATCGTAGAAACATTTACGGGATCAAAATAAGGACAGTGCGGTAAAACAAATAGAACGACGCACCGTGTAAAGTGAATGGCGCCCCCAATCGTCAATCAGTAGACTTGTCTCAGTGAATTTTGTCGCCTTCGAGGGGGGACAGGGTGTTAAGAAATCATCTTGCAGGGCCTAATCGTCTTTAATCAACTTGAACTTTACAGGGAAAATATCAGACTTTATTCAGGGGATGTTTTGGTCAAACATTAACCATGAATAAAAAAGTTGAAATCATTGTAAAAAACACTGCCCACATACCGCGATAATACAGAGTCTGTACTCCGCCGAGCAATGACGAGCAATGACGAGCATGTCTATTTTCACAGGCATCGCATGGGAATAAACCAAACCAACGTCGGATTTTTTTATGTCAGTGTAAAAAAGCAAGAGTTATACAACACAAAAGACAGGACAATTCGGGAAGGTTAGTGAGCAATCTCTATTCCGATCGGGAAACGTGATATCACCCTGATAAGTACCGCGGTAATACAGCGTCCCACCCTAAATACTTGACATACTTGTCTTCGGCCAAATTTTTTTTTTTCTTTTAAATGAAAGGACTAGATGAGCAAGTAACAAAAATATTTTTTTTCAATTTTTCCTATGACCCGTTGCCATGGTAACGGGCCATATTGTGTTTTGGCCATTTTGGGCCAATTGTGTGGTCTCAAAAAGTGTTTTTGCCTTATTTATAAAAGGCCACCGAGCCAAAATGCATTTTAATGTCACAAAACCAATTATACCATTACAAAGTATTATCCTTGCCCTTACTTGAGAAAAAAAAATAATGTTTTAAATGTCACCCTTATGCTATTTTTAGAACATAACATAAGACATGTTTTGAAAACTTGCAAAATTGAAATTTTTAGCCTATTTTTGCCCCTCAAAATGACAACTTGCCAGGGGTCTTAGAAAATTTTCCATTTGTATGTGACGAGGGCCACCATTGGTCTTTTCATATCTAGTGAGAAAAGTTTGGGGGATTGTATCCTCTTTAGGCAGTACTGCCTCAAATATGGTCATTTTTCCCAAAAAACAAGAAAAGTGAAATTTAAGGTATTCCTTCAATTTGAAGTAATAATACACCAAAAAAAATACTTTGACGAATCTGGTGTCTTTTTCAAATCCTAAGATCAAGTTGTATGCCTGTGAATTACTCCTGTTAAATAAGCAGCATATATTTCGGTGAAAATCTGGAACTTTTAACCCCCTCCCCAGCATTTCTTACATTCTTGTTTCTGATAACATTTTATTTACTGAGGTACATTTACACCTCAGTAAAATACAGAATTAAAAAAATGAAACAAAACCAGCCTCATTAAACTCTTGTCACTGGTATTGCATCTTGCTGATTACTTAGGTGTTGAACAGGTGCAAGCATTTACAACTTCTTTCAATTTTGCTTCATAAGCTGATCTCTTGCGCTTATCTTGCAGATCTTCCGTACCAATGTTAAGGTCATGGCAAACTATTTTCAACATTTTTAGGCTGAGACTGTGTAGTTTCCCTGATCTGAAGAGTTCACAAATATTATACGTGTTCGACATGATTGGATGCTCTAGTCCAACTGTCTCAAGAACAGAAACCGATTCAAAGAGGCCCTTCAAAGCAAGGGAACATGTTTAAAGAGGTGCACGCAAGACTAAGGCCAGCTCTCGCAAGTGGAAAGCTACAAAGTGAAAGTGCCCAAGATGATGCTGCACCTCGCCCAGAACTTTTTCCCTGTCCCGAAGAAGGCTGCACTGATTCCTACGAGACGTTTTGTGATTTGAATCACCATTTGTTATGTGGCAACCACACAAGATTGTTAGAGAAGCACACATTCCACGACAAGGTGAAAATCATGTATGCAGAGAAATTGCAGGTTGGGGCAGGAGTAATCCCCTCCATGGAACCAAATGTAGCTCCAGCTGAGGATAAAGAACAAGCACTGCCTGCAGGTTGGGCAGTGCAGAAACGTCGTCAATCAAAACACTTCAACAAAAAACAAAAGAATTTTCTAAATGAAAAGTTCAATCTGGGAGAAGCAAGTCGTCACAGTTTTCACGAACAGACGAATTTTGCCTCTCCGCACTAAACTAAAGTTACAAGAAAATCAGGTTTTACGCTGCTCACTTTTTAAATTGAAGATATTACCTGCGTTCATACCACATGTTGATTCAGTGTTGACACTATGTTAAAGTTCAGTTCTCGGTCTTTCACAAGTAATTGGCAGCTAAGCGATAAGTCAATTAATTACAGAGTTATTAATTGATTAATACATTTGTCTGTTCGTGAAAATTTAGAAGCGAGAAATGGCCCGTTTTGCCCCACAGAGTGTCAATTGTCTCTTCGTGAAAACCCAAAATCCATTTTCTAGCAATTTTGCCCTTCACAGCCCTATTGTATTAACACGGAGTTCGAATTCGTCTCTTCGTGAAAACCCCAAATCCATTTTCTGGCAATTTTGCCCTTCACAGCCATACTGTATTAACACGGAGTTCAAATTCGTCTCTTCGTGAAAACCTAAAATCCATTTTCTGGCAATTTTGCCCTTCACAGCCCTATTGTATTAACACGGAGTTCCGAATTGGCTCTTCGTGAAAACCCAAAATCCATTTTCTGGCAATTGTGCCCTTCTCGGCCATAGGCCTATATACGCTATGGCTGAGAAGGGCAAAATTGCCAGAAAATGGATTTGGGGTTTTCACGAAGGGACGAATTTGAACTCCGTGTTAATACAATAGGGCTGTGAAGGGCAAAATTGCCAGAAAATGGATTTTGGGTTTTCACGAAGAGACGAATTTGAACTCCGTGTTAATACAATAGGGCTGTGAAGGGCAAAATTGCCAGAAAATGGATTTTGGGTTTTCACGAAGAGACAATTGACACTCTGTGGGGCAAAACGGGCCATTTCTCGCTTCTGAGTTTTCACGAACAGACAAATTTATTAATCAATTAATAACTGTAATTAATTGACTTATCGCTTAGCTGCCAATTACTTGTGAAAGACCGAGAACTGAACTTTAACATAGTGTCAACACTGAATCAACATGTGGTATGAACGCAGGTAATATCTTCAATTTAAAAAGTGAGCAGCTTAAAACCTGATTTTCTTGTAACTTTAGTTTAGTGCGGAGAGGCAAAATTTGTCTGTTCGTGAAAACTGTGACGAAGTGGCACAAAATGTGACCCTTCGATTGTTGCAAAAAAAATGCGCGTCAAGAAAGACACACAAGGAAACAGACTGTTCACTGCTTCAGAGTTTTTGACAGCACAACAGATCTCAAGTTACTTTAGCCGAATTGCTTCAAAGGTTAAAGAACTGGCACCAACAGTAGAGGAGGACAGAGACAAAGATCATAAACAACTTCTGGTTTCTGTTCTTGAGACAGTTGGACTAGAGCATCCAATCATGTCGAACACGTATAATATTTGTGAACTCTTCAGATCAGGGAAACTACACAGTCTTAGCCTAACAATTTTGAAAATAGTTTGCCATGACCTTAACATTGGTACGGAAGATCTGCAAGATAAGCGCAAGAGATCAGCTTATGAAGCAAAATTGAAAGAAGTTGTAAATGCTTGCACCTGTTCAACACCTAAGTAATCAGCAAGATGCAATACCAGTGACAAGAGTTTAATGAGGCTGGTTTTGTTTCATTTTTGTATTCTGTATTTTACTGAGGTGTAAATGTACCTCAGTAAATAAAATGTTATCAGAAACAAGAATGTAAGAAATGCTGGGGAGGGGGTTAAAAGTTCCAGATTTTCACCGAAATATATGCTGCTTATTTAACAGGAGTAATTCACAGGCATACAACTTGATCTTAGGATTTGAAAAAGACACCAGATTCGTCAAAGTATTTTGTTTGGTGTATTATTACTTCAAATTTCACTTTTCTTGTTTTTTGGGAAAAATGACCATATTTGAGGCAGTACTGCCTAAAGAGGATACAATCCCCCAAACTTTTCTCACCAGATATGAAAAGACCAATGGTGGCCCTCATCACATACAAATGGAAAATTTTCTAAGACCTCTGGCAAGTTATCATTTTTAGGGGCAAAAATAGGCTAAAAATTACAATTTTGCAAGTTTTCAAAACATGTCTTATGTTATGTTCTAAAAATAGCATAAGGGTGACATTTAAAACATTATCTTTTTTTCTCAAGTAAGGGCAAGGATAATACTTTGTAATGGTATAATTGGTTTTGTGACATTAAAATGCATTTTGGCTCGGTGGCCTTTTATAAATAAGGCAAAAACACTTTTTTAAACCACACAATTGGCCCAAAATGGCCAAAACGCAACATGGCCCGTTACCATGGCAACGGGTCATAGGAAAAATTGAAAAAAAATATTTTTGTTACTTGCTCATCTAGTCCTTTCATTTAAAAAAAAAAAAAAATTTGGCCGAAGACAAGTATGTTAAGTATTTACATGGAATCACTCTTAAGTTTTATATTGACGGGAAGAAAGATTTGTTATCGTTTTCCTATTCAGGGAAAGAGTTCCACTTCCATATACGGACATCACTATTTTGAAGTTTTATAAACTCCAACACGTGTAAAAAGTGGCGCCTTTTATTTTAAGGGGGATTTTAGCAAGGAAAAGTAAAAAATCAATAAATACAAAAAAACAAAAAAAACAATGGGTCGTGCTAATTTAATTAGCGTCAACAAGCGTCAACAAGCGTCAACAAAGCGTCAACAACTTATACAAGCACTGTTAAGCTTAAACATGTTATTCACAATATTTAGTGGGCTCCTATGATTAATTAAAAGTATCATTAGTATTTAAAAGTATCTTAAAATGTGTGATTTTTAAGCAAAAAAGTACCACATCAACGGTGATTTTTCCCAGCAGCCATCTTGTTTTTCTGGGGCATGGTGCAATTGCGCATGCGCAAAAGAGAAAACAAAGATGGCGGCGCCCATTCATCGTAATTTTTTCGTCTTAAAATTTCGTTTTTATGTGGGATTGTGAACGGGAATTCAGCCAATTTCTTACATAATACGAGATGCGAGAGTTTGTTGAATACAAGTATAGCTTTTGTGAAGCTTAAATGTGCAATTTGAGCTTGTTGACACTTTGTTGACGCTGATCGGGTTTGTTGACGCTTGTTGACGCTTGTTGACGCTAAATAGCATGACCGAAAAACAATATTTGCTAGAACTAGAACTAACTTGTTAGTACTTTTTGTAGTAGAAATCTCTCTCCTCTATATCTCTCCTGTAATGTTACACTCCTCTGTCCTCCGTTCCACCACCACCACGCCGCCTCTCCCCCACTCCCCCACTGTCTACGTGAGTACGTGCTCCTTTTTTCATTCCCTTGCCAAGGTTCGAACCTCCATTGAAATCAAGCCTGTAGTAAGAGAACGAGTGTTAATACATGGTGCGCTTACCCGCTCGGCCACGAGCGCTTGTTACTCCTAGAAGCATTTTAGTCATACTTACGTATGTCGCAATCTGGCTTCTGAATTATTTAAATTAGGAATATTAATTTATGACGTACAAACTTTGGAATATTCCAAAGTCACATGGCTGGAACAGGTATTGATTAATTGGGTTTACAATAAAAGGAATGTTGCATTGTCTAGAAATTCTATATAAGGGGTCCTTGGAATTTGAAGAAATAATTGCGACAAAAATGACGGAGCAGGAAACTTGGAGCTTATTAATTTGTTTGTGCAGACGTGTTGGCAAACCAACACACCACTGTTGAATTCTGCAAGGAGCGTGGAGTGATTGCTGCCACCCCACACAGTCGTGTTTTCCCATACTACTGAGGACAATGCTTTGTTTCCTATTGTTCCTATAATATAATACAACTCTATAGACTAAGCACGTATTTTTACGTCCAAGGACCGATTTTAACAAAAGAGCGACTCCCGAGAACAAGAACTTATATTCCTCTGGTTTGCCAACACAAATAATGTGCATGCCGTGGCACATTCAGTGTTCTAGCCAGGCATTTAATAGCACTGGCACCCGCTACGCTTTCGGAAATGAACGCTACGCTTAAATCCCGCCACTACGCTACCGATACACTATCAAAATTACCGACTTGAAAAAATACCTCTCTACCATTATAGACCTGGGCCCAATTTCATGGCTCTGCTTATCGTTAGCGAAAAATCCCCGCTTACCATGCTTACTGTAGCAGAAAATTCTGTGCTGACGGCAAGCGTATTTCACGCGTTAGAGGGGAATTTTGGCTCCTGAGCATGCGTACATCCCGTAACTAAGGATTCTGTGCTTACAGGGTTAGCGCAGAATTTTCTCTAGCGTTGTTAGTGCAAAATGGTGATCGTAAGCGCGGAAAGCTGTGGTTAGCAGAGCCATGCAATTGGCTTAAAATCCCTATTAATATAATGTGGTCTTAATTTGTGACCTCTGCCTCTTTTATCTTCACTTTTAAATTGTTATCTGGGTTTTCTTACATCTCTTTAGAAATTAGAATTTTGTTTTCTCTTAATCAGTACATAATTATTCAATTCGCTACTGAGGATACTTGCTATTGTACAAAAAAAATGTAGGTCTTGTCAGCCATATTGATGTTTCTAGTGCTTCAATCTAACAGTATGCACGGTCATCAGAGAAGTGGCAGAATCTTGTGGGGAGCAGTTCTTGTATATCCATGTATCCTTCAAATTGGAACAAAGGCACTCTATTTAATTTTAACAAACAAATGAATAACATGGAACTGTTTCTTTGCTTACTTTTCAAAAATGCTTGCTTAACCCTAACCTTCCCAAATCCGCCAAAATCCTCTTTGCAAAATGGAGGAATTTGGAGGATTGAGGGCACTTGGAAGTTGATGCATTGGAGGATTTTGCAGGATTGAGGTTACTAGGGGTTTTTGCCCCTGCAGGAATATGGAGGATCCAGGTTATCAGGCTCAATGTGATACATGAGGATTTTGGAGGATTGAGGTTACTAGGGGTATGCAAAAATAACCTAGAGGATTTGAGGATTCATGCTATGATCCCCATAAGAGGATTTTGGAGGATTCAGGTTATATGGAGTTTTAACACTTTGAAATCAGAGGATGTTGGAGGATTCAGGTTACATGGGGGGAAAATGATGTAGGGAGTTAGGGTTAATGGCGAATTCAAATGACCAAACTTACACATCTAGAAGCTCCGGCAAATTTGAATGCACAATCGATAAAAATTGCATGATTAAACATTTGCAATTGAAATGCTTTTACATTTAAATTGAATGATGTTTTTAATTGAATGTTGATCTCAACATGCATTCAGATTCGTGCAAAAATGGGTGATGGGTCATCAATTTAGCTGCCAAATCTACTACATGTAAGTTGGCTGGGAAAACCTATACCACTGTAGGCAGGTCACACCACATGTATTTTTAAAACGCCCAGCAATACTATTGAATTATGACTCAAATTAAAGAGCTTGCTTAAAGAAACACAAAACTAAAAGAATTTTTGGACTTTCCGTTCCAAAGTTATGCCAAAAAAAAAAACGATATTTATTTTATACAGCGTTTTCAGCCATTTTGGGGAACAATGTGGAAAAATACCTTATTAAAAGATTAGCAGTGATAAAGCCCTTAAAATCCTTTAAAAAGTATTTTCATCATATTTCATGGAACAAAAAGAATTGGGTTGTCAATTGATCCCATTATCTGTTTGCGACTTTACAAAAATGGCAATTTGTTTAAAATTCCTTAACCCTAACCTTCCCTAACCTGCCAAAAGCAAACACCCGTTTGTGTTGAATTTTGTGTGATTGGGTACTGTAGAGCCTTGGCACCATCACTTTGCATGGGACTTGATGCCCTGATTTTGTCCAAGTAAACCAATGGGTTTACTACACAGTGTTGGAGTTTGTGTGGTTAGGGAAGGATTCTAGTAAAAAGGCTTGGGCTGTTAGGGTTAATTAACCCTAACCCTCCAGGGCATTTTTGCTGGAACCCTGCCAGACGCATCAGATTGCATACTTTGTCACATTGACTTGTGTGGAGAGTCCAGCAAAGTGCAGCTGTCACGTCTGGCAGGGTTAGGTTTAACGGGAAAACCAAAAAATTGCGAACAAATTCTAGCTCATGAAAATACAGATTACTACGAATTCTGCTCGAGTTTAAGCTTATTACAATGTATATGAGGCAATTTTAATTTTTTTTAAACACTTTTGGCACAAGTTAACCTCGGATTTAATAAATGATGTAAAAAATTACCTGGAACACGCTCATTCGCCAGCAATACATGTAAATAATTCAAAAGGCTCCACATGCGCTGTAAAATTCGGATCTCATGGATCTAAGCGGTAACTTCCAACACCGAATTTGGGCAACTTATTTTCGGTATGTTCTTGATCGAGTCATTTGCAATCCTATGGAGGTTAATGTGTGGAATGTCTATTTTTATAAAATTGTGTCGAAATTGCGATCTTCATGTTATTTCAGGAAATATTTGATAAAGTTTACAATCCGTTGTTTGCCGCTTCTGGTCGCCATTTTGAAAAGTTCAGAAGGCACAGCTTTGTTGCTACAGTTTTCGCCATCCTAAAAATAGCTCGCCAGGGTCATACATGTACATCACTGAAAACATATCGGAATTGCCTGTTATTTGGCGGGCATGGGAGGAGCACATTACTACAGTGTAAGTGGTAAATTCACGGCTCACAACGAACACGTGAATGACGAACAAGGCATTTTTTACCAATTTTAAAAAGAAAGTCCAAACTTCTCATTTGTGTGACTGCACCCTTTCTTTTTTTGTGAGTCATGAAATGGCCCAAGTTGTGTGTGTATGTGTGTGTGACTGTGAGTGCACAGTTGGTTGATAATTGTTTGTGCATGAATGAACTGCCTACGTGTACATGTAGTTGTATTGATGGCAGGTAATGTGGCGCATCGCAACCCTAACAAATTACTGAATCCTCCAATTTCAATACGATTTTCCACACACCCAAGGGAGTTAGGGTTAACATGACTGCTCGTTATTAATAGCCTTGTTGCCATCTTGTGATTGGCTGGTGAGATTCTGTGTACTTTGCTATGAGAGCTGCAAGACTGCTTCTCCGACTTTTTCCCCTTAAAAAAAAATCCTTCAAGCCATGGATTAGAAAAAGAGCATTCTTACTCTAAACTGTTATAACAAAATTTGTCCAAAAAAAGGAAAGACCGAAAAATGAATGTATATCAGTCTTTGCACTTAGGAAGACCAAAAAGAGTGCATGGTGTTAGTACATATGTCATGCATGTAGGTGTTTTTTTTGTTCAGAAATTATTTTTTCCATACATGTAATTAAATAACAGAGAATTTTAGGAATTTGAGCACGGACGCAGCAGCTTGGAATGCATTGAGCCAACACGAGACCCAATTTCCAAATTGTTCATAAATTGAACATTTTCCAAATGAATCAAAAATAAAGCCGGCAGACATAATTTATTCACAGTATGAATGTGAGACTGAGATGGTTTAAAAGAAAAATCGCTAGTCCACTGGTCTAGTTTGTTCTTGTCGTTCATGCTATACCAATGCCTAAATTACTCTAGATAGTGGTCCAGTGGTACACTGTAATCAAACACGGATTGTTTACTGTAGGCCTTTTCCCACTAGACCAAATCTCGGGGGTGGCCCCGGGGCGACGCGGGGGTGAAAATAAACCCTGATTCACACTTGAAATTGTCACCCCCGCGCCAACCCCGCTCTACCCCTGAGCCACCCCCGAGAATGCTCCTCCCCGGGGCGAGTTCAACCCTGCTCTGGACCAGGGTTGCAAATCTTATCCGGGGGCGAGACACTTTCCCCAGGGCGAGAATGGTAGTGAGAAATGGTGCAGGGGCACAAAAGATCACCAAAAGCGTGCGTTATTTGGACCATTGCATATCATCAACGCAACAACAGAATCACACGCATCATGTTTTAACATACACGTAGAATGTACATGTACATGTATGCTTTTATGCCGGGTACCTGGTATATGCATTCTTTGCTAACGGATGAAACAGAAACAAACATTGCTTCTCGTGTACAGGCGCCATGTTTGTAACTGTTGCACTGTGTGGGAAAAATCTTTGGGCGCTTTCACCGAAATATCTGGGGTAATGCGTAAACTACGCATGCGCACCACTTGATAAACGTTCGCCCTGATGACCGCCGTGTTTAAGTGAGAAACGACTGTGCCCGATCCCCAGGGTGAACTCGCCCCGGGGTGAGCAAAGTGGGGTTTGCAAGAACCAGAACCATGGTGTAATTTTTTTTTTTTTTTAATAACAAGAATGCAATATGTTGCTTATCTTTCAAAGATTGGCACACCCATCAATCAATATTAAAAGTTTGATTGATTAAATTGAAAATGCAGTGAGGAAGCATTTGTTGGCCAAAAATATATCGTTAAACCCGTACAAATTACAGTACTTTACCAAGAATGATTAAATCTCTTGTACATGTACATGTACTATACATGTACATGTATGTGGAGTAAGAAGTCACATTGTTGATCGTACCACAGTGTTGTCGCACTACAAAATGACGGATATTGTGTACAAATTATACACGTACATGTACATCTTTGTGATTTTGTGGTGCAACTGATGATGTACATAATTTATTAAACAACACCTGAATAAATCCCAGCCATCCGATTGGTGGATCGTCGATCACGTGCATTGAATTATTCGTCCCATCGCACGACGCGAACCCGCACCGCCAAAAAAAGTTCTATCATATGGTTCTATCAAACGGTTCCCAGTCCCTCCATTGTCCTTCGGACTTCAAATGTATATTATATATTCATATGGGGACCGGGAACCAGTCTAGGCTGTGATACACATAAAATGGCGGACGAAATATTGACGACGAAATATTGGAACTCGTAGGCGATGCTGATGCTGCTAACACAAAGAGACAAATTAAATATGCAGTGAAACGATTAGAGGAATTTGCAAGACACGCAGGAACAACATTTTTTATAGCTCAAACTGATTCGGAACTGGACCACTTTTTGTCGCGGTTTTATTCAGGACTGAGAAGGTAAACGGCACGTTGTACACTAAGAAATCCATGCATGCAATCTGTCGGATTTATTCAGGCGTTGTATAAAACAAATAATGAATGTTTCACATTCGTGCAATGGTAAGAATAATTTCATTCGGTGACATGAAATGTCCCATTCCACTCGGCTTCGCCTCGTGGAATGGAACATTCATTCTGTCAGTACCTCATGAAATTATTCTTAACATCGCACTCATACATGTAAACATTCATTATTTGTATAATATTACATGTAGATGGTTATCTCATTTTGTTGAATATGGGTAAACAAATTTGTATTTACATACCAGATGTTTGAATATGATCCCTATTTTGGTCTGTCTGTTAAATTAACTTGAACCCTGCTAAATCCAACAGAATCCAACAGTGGTAAAAAAGCCGTTGTGATGTTTTGGATTTAGCAGTCAACACAAACTACATGGTTTTGGATAGTTATATTCGGCAGGGTAGCAGCTACAATACATGTACATGTACATACATGTACATGTACAGTGTACCTGTTATATTTTGTCGTATTTAGCAGGGTAGAAGCTAAGTACATGTACATGTACACCTGTTGAATTTTGTCGAACATGTATGGAAGGTGGAAGCAGACGTCTAGTAAAAATTTAGTGGATTTTGTTGGATTTAGCAGGGCTCATATAAACATGCACCTGTTGTACAAAGCAGGGTAGCTGCACAATGCCAAGGCTGGTGGTACAATGTACACTGCAGAATCTAATTAATTTGCTGTTGGATTTGGCTGTCTTTAGCAGGCTTCTCATTTCAGTTTTATTGGAAATTGTTGGATTTAGCAGGTCTATATGAACAACATTGAAGGGGGTTAGGGTTAAACTAACTGAAAAGAAAATGTTTCAGAATGTTTCCTTTCCCCCTTTCGTTATAATAGATTCCCCCCATGACTCGAATTGACCAGACAGAATCAAGACTGAACCAGAAATCTTTCTACGTGTACATGTAGGTCTTCAATGGTTTCACCCCCATCCTGGTTCTCGTACATGTACATGTGTATGATCTTGGATATGAGTATGAACTGATCCAATAAGCTCCGCCCCTTGACGTAATTGACCAATCACAGCGGCGCATGTCGGAACATTGTCATGGCTGTGATTGGTCAATACATAAAGGGGCGGGGCTTAATGACCAGATCAGTCTTTTGCATCTGTCCATTCACATCTTGTTGGAAACCAAGGGGGCTCATCTAGGGCATTCTCTTATACTCAACCCACAGCATGTGAGCATTGGATTGGCCCATCAAATACGCGTGTAGTATAAAGTATTGATTGCTAGCGAGTTGTGTCCTGTCTTAGCTCTGGGTTGTACACTAATGTACATGTACATGTATATGCTGACAGTGAAAACTATGCACTACGTGTATGTCATTTTGGCACCATCATTGAAAACGCATCACCATGATCACCAAACATTTTACTGACATTTTTAGCAGGGCTTACATGTAAATATACCATGTCACATAGCAACCATGGTCATTCTTCAGTTTACCAACACATTGTACATGTACATGTATGCATGAGTGAAAGCCTACATGTATAAAGTCAAGTCTAAAAATGATGATGTGCACATGTAACACAGTCCTGTTTGCCTATACTACCGAGGACAATGATTTGTGTTTCCTATTGTACCTTTAATATGACACATTTTTACGTCCGAGGACCGATTTTAACAAAAGACCGACAAGAAAGATTCCTTTGTATTTTCTTTCTCCTCTTGTCCTCGAACGTATAGGCCTACATGTAGGTGGGTTATTCCATGAAATTGACACACACACACATTTTGGCATTCTTTGATCATGTAATTGTTATTCTTGTTTAAACTAAACTGACTTTAATGGTGATTATGGTATGAACTTAAAGAGTAAAGAGAAGGCTTTTGAATGATACAAAACATGAGGGCATTATATGTGATATATTTATGTTTTGTCACCAAGTGTGATGGTGTCCCGGGCTAAATTATGGGGAAATTTTGTGACATAAAAACTTACAAAGTACAAATAGGGTTCAGAGGTTAAAAAAATTAACTATTTTTTTCTTTTACAGGAGAAGTTAGGAAAAACTGCATGTAACTTAAAAACAACAAATTTTATTTTCAGTATCTCTTACATCTTTTCTGTTATATGGCTAACAAATCTGTGGTTAAGGATGTAACGGATGGTGTCCCACTCTGTTAAATTTTGTTACATCCTGCCTGCATGTCCAGCTTTCTTAATTTTCATCAAATAAAGTCGGAATAAAAGTTCTTTTCTTTTGTGTGATTACCGTTTTAATAATATGAACTTTTAGAGTCAATATATTGGACTGCCTTTTCAAAATTGGGGCAAAATGGACTTGGATGTAACGGTGGTGTCCCACGTTACATCCTAACAATTTTGGGAACTTTCTTCCATAATTTATCTGTAAGCAGTATGTTAAATGTCCATGCAACATGATAACAAGGACTTGGAGAACCTCTTTTTAAAAATATAAAAAAGACCCCCTAAATTGGTTTCATGTTAGTTTTCCACCCTTGATGGAGTGGTGTCCCATGTTACATCCTTGCAGGCTTGCCAAATCAATTATTACATCAAATGTTTTAGCCAACTGTATATGATGGGTATGTAAAAGGATAACATTTTCTAACTGGGTCATTCCACCAGGTTGGGACACAGTGTGTATATGACCATATCATTAAAACCATCATTACATTTAATTCAGTTATTTCATGTGACATCCGTCTTTGGGTGTGAGATTATTTGAGAAAGTTTCAATCATGTAAGTTATATTTTTACAAAAATATGATAAAAAGTGTGTTTTTGTTTATGTAAAATAGGCGTAACATGGACACCGTGTCCAACATTTAAATTGTTGTGGTTTTTTAACACTTTAATAAATAAATATGGAAAATTTATTATGTACAATAATTGAAAGACACACTATGCAACAATGAAACACCTTTTTACGGCAGTCAGTGTCCAAACATAGCACAAATAGCAAGAATTTGAAGTATCGGTGCAGACGTAACATGGACACCATGTTAGACCATGACCATACATATATTTCTGCTGTTGTGCTGCATTTGGATATTGAATATCATAACAATTGTTTTTTGTGTTGCAGTTTGTGTTTTGTAATTAGTATACAGAGTGAGTTTGCATAATTATTTATATAAATGTTGAAAATGTTACAAAATGGAAATGTGCATTTTCATGTCACACCATGTTAGTACTAAATGTTACGTCCAGACTGCCTTAATTTTTTGTCATTAAATAAATAATTATGCAACTTACTATATGTACTAACTAAAAAACACCCAATGCTACCAGAAAACACTTTTTGTTATGGTTGCCAGTGTCCAAATAGCTCAGAAACAGCAAGAACAATAAAAACATGCATGTGTGGACGTAACAGTGGACACAGTGTCCATGTTACGTCCACTCTCACGTCTGTTTTTGCTGTCTCTGCTATATTTGGACACTGACTACCATAAAGAAAGTGTTCTTGTGTTGCATAGTATATCGTTTAATTAGTACACATGGTGAATTTCCCATATTTATATTTAAAGTGTTGAAAAAACACAAACATAGAAATATGGACGTGTCCTGTTACGTCAAACTGGTTATGTCAAACTGAAGCATGTTTTTAATCATATTTTTGGTAAAATATAATTTACATGATTTAAAACTTTCAAAAATATTTCCCACCCAAAGACTGATGTTACATGAAATAACTGAATCAAATGTAATAGTACTTTTAAAGATATGGATAAATGTCACACACTGTGTCCCAACCTGGGTACCAATGGTGAAATTCGACCTTGCAGCAGTTCTTGTTTTATAACATTTTACTGATAATACCTAAGGAAGTTTGAATTATATTAAGTCGTTAAGCATATATTTGTGAACAAACTTTACAGTTATGCAAAAAAAAAAAATACTACATCAGGCTATGGAGTCTGAAAAAGAGGTCGTTTCCCCGTGTTTTTTGCTAATTTTGTGTGACATTTTAATATATCTTCATTGTACAAGACCATCCTGTATTATTCTCATGCTAAAAATTGTTTCTTATGCATTAAACTAGTATATGACAAACAGACTTTATAAATCCTTTGTGTCTGCGAAAGTTCTTTGTCTGATCAATAGTTAGAGGGTCTCGTATTTTAGTATCACAACGTAACATTTCGTTTCTCGGATGTTACGCGTGAAACTCAGCTGTTCAAGACAGTAATACAAGTAGCTTGATCCCAGATGTAATATTTTGGGGGGTTTAATATAAAGGTGGTGAGCCACTAAATATATTGGAACCATTTCCAACTTAAATTCCATCGTCCGTACGGAGCTACAGCACGGAAACCTTCGCGTCGGCAGATTTCGTTTCTCACGATTTCGTTACGTGTTGAAACATTGGGACGCGTCGGCTGCATTTCCTCACGTCCTTTTTATGAATGAAAGTCAGTGGAGACGTACCCGGATGTACCCATATAACATGCGAAGTATGGCTTTTATTAGTCTGCACGATTCTGGACTGGGACCTGGAATCTTTTTCGTTTCCGGAGTTACGTGTTGCACACCATGCCATGCCATGCGTGCATGGCGCGGCCGGCCGGCCGCGCCATGCACGCACGCCGCGCATGCACGCCGCGCAGTACGACCGACGACCCGTCGAAGACCACCATTCTGGGCCATGATCCTCCGGCCGTTTGGCTAGGCTTCACCAAACGTTACGGGAAGGTACATGGGTGGTTTTGTAAAACATTGTGTTAAGTAGTATTTCATGTACAAGTATGTGTTTTTCTGATGAGAATAATGAAGTTGATGACACAATTTTGACGATATGGCCCTGTGAATACCCCAGAGAAACGAGCCCCAAACAAATCTGAACATTTTTTTTGTCGTTCAAAAACGTTTTGAAAACATTTTTAAGAACACCTCCAGTGATTATAACAACAGGCATAAATAATTCACGGTTCGTAAAATCGTACTCTGGAAAGGAAACTTAAACAGACTAAATCAGGGGAAGTCATAGGTCACAAACTCTGATGTGATGTGGGTATCCGTTTTGTCGGAGTATAACGATCCAGATCCAGAAGATGAGACCGCTCAGCCCGCCTCGGAATAACAAACCATTTCTGGACAAGAGTCATGCTCTTTAGTACGTAACCTCTGGTCAAGTCTCAAAGAATTATTACAACTGTAAGCACGTGTATGCAAGGGATCACTGCTTAAATCCGCGCCTTGAAAAAAAGGCTAGCCCAAAAACGCGCATGCGTAGTAAGACGTTCAAAAGAGGAGTTCAGTTTGTACACCGTGATTTAGAAACGGGATTTTTCGATGTACTTATATATGACATGCCGCGTGGAAGATTATTCCGCGTTAATTTTGCACGGCTAAATAAATTATTTCAGCGTGATAATATTTAATAGATGATGTATTGCGATGCATCCCGGTTAACATTTTAATTACTTCTTTTACAATTTGGTTTGGTGTTTGATTGAAATACATTTTGTC
Source organism: Hippasteria phrygiana (assembly GCA_037893225.1). NCBI lineage: Eukaryota > Metazoa > Echinodermata > Asteroidea > Valvatida > Goniasteridae > Hippasteria > Hippasteria phrygiana. Next base: position 113,289 of record JAZGUH010000780.1, on the reverse strand, counting down.
TAAAACGATTTTTGTGTCGGTCACAAATCCAAAGAATACCATTGGGTGTTTTTTCAGGCAGTGGTATTGCGAGTTTTACAGTAACTTGAAATACACTGTACTTGAAGTTTCCCTTGTGGATTGTTTGACGAATTAACTTGAATTAACTTGAAATACTTTAAAATTCTGGACCAGATTAAGTTTTCAGACTCTTTTTGTGATTTTGCATTCTCATGCCTGATTTAATTTAATAAGGGGTGGGGGGATTTAAAAATCATTGGGGGTTCATATTTTTTTCTGAATGATTTTTTTTTCACAAATTCTATATTCTGGAAATTTTCAGAGCAGCAGATTTCGCTCAGTGTGGGTGGGTGCGGTGCGGGAGGGTGGGTGTTGGGCTGGGGGATTGATTTTTTTTCCCAAATGAGTGGATGGGGAATTTAATAGGGGGTGGGGGAATTTTAACAAACATGGGAGGATTGGGTGAAAACGGGGGGGGGGGGGGGGGAGCTAATAACTAGTGCTACAAAAAAACACATTAACAAACACAACACCAAGTGGTACAAGTATCTTGATATTCTTTAATTTTACTTTATTTTTACAACTATTCAAGCAGTGTCATTGCATGTGAACAGTAGAACACCATATTGAAATTAAAGGAAAGTACATCAAGTCATCAATAAATGACAATTTTGAAAATGGCCTTGATGCCCTTTCAGTTGGCCTTGGTGGCCTCTTTTGGGGGGGAGCCTTTGCGGCCAAGTGGCCTGGCCCCTCTGAAGCTTAAGGTTGAGGCCTGATTTTGGTATAAAATATCATTGAAAATTGGTCTCAACAATTCCATCACTGTTCCAAATTTGTTCAAAGTGTTAAAAATGTTCTAAAGCAGTTTTGAAATGTTGGGCTTACAAGTATCTTTATTGGGAGAAGGAATGTTTGCAGTTTTGGTTAAACAAACTACTAAAGGTGGCCCTGACACACAAGAAACAAAGTCAAAACAAAGCAATTCTCAAATCATGTTTTATTTTTTCATTTACACACATTGAGCCACTATACAGTTTTATCTGAGATGAAAATGCAATTTAAGTTACACAGCTGATGGAAATTATCAAGGCTGATTTAAAAAAACTAATGACAAATGATTGTGCAATTGTGCAGAAATGCTGTATTGGAATTGAAATTGCATGATATTCCACTTGACGTTTGTTTCAGGTTTCACGTGTAACAAATTGGTTTCCAAGTTACATGTGAAACTCTCAATTGGAGCACTACCGCAGGGGTTATTTTAAGAATGCATACCAGTAGAATGTCATGTAATTTCAGTGGTGTCACTTTCAATTTATATTCTGCATTTGCACTGATTTTCTTCTCAAAAATACAACTTCAGGTGTGCAAGAAGTAACAATTTGCAAATTCAACATAATTCTTGAAAAGGCTTTGTCTTTTCTGAAAAAGGTAAAACAAGCTGCAAGTTCCTAATTACCTTCTACAATTTGAGGTACTCCTACAATTGTACAGAAATTGTGTTGTTTTTGCTGTTGTGGAACAACATTTGCATTGTATCCAAGTTATGTTTGTTCCAGGTTTCACATGTAACATGGATACCACAAATTTGGTTTCCAAGTTACACGTGAAACCCCCTATTTGAGCACTACCCCTGTACGTTTCCACTTTTGAAATGACGATTTTAGGAATGCATATTTGAAGTTGATCTTCCTTTCAATTTATATCCTACATTTGCACTGAAAGAGACTTATACTTTGTCCAGAAATAAAATTTCAGATACACACTCTACAAAAATGAGCAAATCCAACAAAACTTGTTGAAAAACGTTGTCTGTTTTTTCTGAGAAGGTCAAACAGCTGTCTCTAATTATTCTGCTACAGTGTAAGGTACTCATACAACTGTCCACAAGTGGTGTTTTCTTCCAGTATACCTATTGATGTCAGCAGTTGCTGAAATTCAAAATGGAACTTTGGTTTCCTTGTTACACGTGAAACATATCAAGTACCCTTCATAGGTTAAAGCTGTATATTTTGGGGATATGAAGTATGATAAGGAAAATGTTCCTATTAATGCAATGTATGAGAAGTGCTTTTGACATCCATATCTGTAAAGTTACAATAAACCTGTTTTGAAATATTGACACCAATGTCACACTTTGGTACCCATATTTAAATAAACACCCTTGGATGCTTTAACATGATTATTTATGAATTATGAGCAACATAAACTAAGATGTAACCGGGACACCGTGTCCCTTGTTACATCGTTGATTTATCCATAGTAAGTCTATGGGAGTTCATGTGAAACTCAAGAGAGAGGACCCTAAACTAAATATTATGTCACAATGAATCTAACCTATGATGAAATAATTGTATAGAATCACATGTGGTGTAACAAATTTATTTTACACCAATTTAAAAATGTTACCAATATGTCACACATTGTGTCTCAACTTCATGGAATGACCCAGATACATTTGTACCGTACCGTACATGTACATGTATGCGTACTGCTGTATGTGGGTCATTCCATAAATTTGGGGGGGGGTCCAAAAATGTTACATACACTGTAGTGACATGTATAAGATTTTGCAATTCAGGACACATTCTTTAACCCTAACCTACCTGAATCCATCAAAATCCATACCCCTGTTTTGGAGGATTTTGGCGGATTCAGGATACCGCCATATTGAAAACTGGGGGATTTTGATGGATTTAGGATTGTTAGCCTAGCGGTACTGCAGGATTTTGATGGATTCAGGATACCTCCATATTGAGCAGTCACCAAAACCAACTTTTTGTGCAGGACAAAATAGGTGGATTTTGGCGGATTCAGGATACTTTCTAGTAAAGTTACCCAAGGGGTTAGGGTTAATGTGCTGCAAGCAAAGTACCTGCCAAACAAGTAAAAAATAGTGTGAAGTCAATTTTAATAATACTTGATGGGAAATTAACTGTACATGTACATGTACATGTACATGTACATGTACATGTACATGTACATGTACATGTACATGTACATGTACATGTACATGTACATGTACATGTACATGTACATGTACATGTACATGTACATGTACATGTACATGTACATGTACATGTACATGTACATGTACATGTACATGTACATGTACATGTACATGTACATGTACATGTACATGTACATGTACATGTACATGTACATGTACATGTACATGTACATGTACATGTACATGTACATGTACATGTACATGTACATGTACATGTACATGTACATGTAGGTCAGGTGTAACCATGGTAACAGGGACACCACAAAATGTCACACTTTTATGTACCGGTACATTGTACACATGACTGATGTGTTTTCATTGAATGTTCAGTACATGTGTGTGTACATTTATGTGGAGAGATTTACCGTACCCTGCGGAGACTTGAAAACAATAGAGACAAAGGGACTGAATAGGTCTCCACAGGGCAATTCTATGGGTTAGGTTGCCTTCACAAGGAATTTTGTGTACAAAGTCTATGGGGGTTTGCTTAGGTACAGGGACAAAGGGGAGAACAATGCCATGTCTCCACAGGGATGCAAAAATGCGGATCAGTGTATATATGAGCGTGTAAATACCAGCATTCGTGGGTGTTTATTGGCAAAAAGGACATTTTGCACTATTTTGGTAAAGCAGAATGTGCCCTCTACTTTCACGTTTCAGCATGCATGTAATGCACATTTTGATGAGTCGTTCAAAAATTGAAGTGATCAAGTTTGTTGGAGTGTAATTTTGTCATAACAGGTTTTTTCAGTCTTTGTGGTCATTTTTTTAAATTAAACCCTAACAGTCCCAAATCCTCCAATTTCAGTATGATTTTGCATGCCCCCAGGGGGTTAGGTGTTATTAGTATAATGTCAGAATGGAACCAGATGTGGCTGCAGTATTCCATGAGAGGACGTATGTACATTTGTACATGTACATGTACATGTATGGTTGCTGTTGTACAATGGCAGATGGATCAGAAGGTACATATACCATTGCGCATGATACAAGCAGCGAAAGCGCATGAGAGGCTCTTCTGGCAATGTTGGAAATATACAGGTACATGTATGTTTGTATGTGTATGCGTCCCAGCTAATTATAAGATCTGACGAGAAGGTCAGTCCAAGCAGACGTACATGTATAGTGTAATGTTCCTGCATGCTAACGGATACGGTTAGTGCGCCGGATACGTCACCAGTTTTTGTGTACTTATGACGTCACAGTTTCTCGCTATCCGCTATCCGTCTACAAGGCACGGATATCTCGCTCGCTACACATAAGCATAAAACGCGTAGTGAAATTTCAAATTTCTAGTATTTCTGTTATTTTTTTGTCATATGCATGATTAGATTAAAAAGAAAGAACCACTTTTCCTGCACCGGATTCCAGTAAAAAAAAGCACGGTTTCTTCGTCATTTTCCTCTAAAGCCATGAACATAATATCGTCTAAGGAGACTGCCATTTTGGATTATACTCTCCCGTCATAGCGCCACCAATATGTTGGGATTGCGAAAACGGGTGGAGCCGCGAACGTTTACGGATAGCTAAACGTACATATGCGTACGCGTATCAGTTCGCATGCGAAACCTCTCTAATGGTGAGAAATTCAGTTACATGTACATGGACATAGACATGGACATGCAAGGGTTCTAATGCAAAAATGAAATGGTGGGTGGTGAAGCCTTTAAGTCGGGTGAGATTTTGTCAGGATTTTTCCTAATTTCAGGATTTCTTTGTCGGGATTTCAGAATTTTTAAAGCATCTCTTCTGCAATCTGGAATTCCGGAAATGTTTTCAAAAAGGTGTTTTTACCTGCAAAAGTGGATTTATAGACCAATAAAAACGGATATTTTAAGGGGGTGCCTTTAGGCAAATACAAACTAGATGTTGATCTGGGGTCCTCGTGGAATTTTCGTGGATTTTTTGTGGATTTCGTGGATTTTTCATTTTTCGCCAATCTCACCCCTGTTTAAGTACGGTAACTCATTTATAATTTCAATGTAAACACACCTTTATTACACAAAATTTCAAAAGCTACTTTTATGACCCGGCCTGTTGATAGAAGTAAAGTATGAAATTTATTGTTTCAGCTGCCAGATGTTTACAGTGTGCAGCGCACTGTGTGATGACAGTTAATGACTAATCGATAGCAACAGGTTTTTGTCACATTTCCTGCTTGTGAATTGAAACATTGTCTGACCATTTCTGTGCAGTTACATGTATAACCGAATCTCCATTGAGCTGGAACTTGTTCTTCGCTTGTCTTCCAAGCCATCCTTTCCTGTGATGCTGCATGCGTCACTTCTTGTTCGTATCAATGGTATGGCATTACTGCATGTACCTGTACAATGTACCTGTATCCACCCTTGTTTTTGATTCTGTGGCCTGTGGATATTTGCACAGACTGCCTGGCTATATCTTGCTTTGAGCAGACCGCTATACTCTGGCTTGGCCAAAAAGTGACTGACACCTACTAATACTGTCTCAGTGTTGAGTGACTTTTCCTTTGTACTTCAAATTGCATGAGCTCACTTTTCCCATGATTTTACTACATGTAATATGTATACGTGTACATGTGTGTTCATCCTCAAAGACTATGGGAGATCTACGGTGATGTTTGGTGACTTAACCTCATGGTCTCGGTCCAATTTTCCGGAATCCAAAAGTGCGAACAGTGGGGAAATTTACAAGTATAGCCATTGCAACTTTTGCCATGTTAAAATTTCATGCAAAAAAATGAGTCCAGTGCAAGCGCGGCAAAAGAGGGACTATTTAATCCTGTTAATTACAAATTGATCATGAATTGAAGGTCAAAAATGGGATTTACCCTCATGTTATTCTATTGCAGTTTTTCAGAGTTACATGTACATGTAATATTTATAGTGTATAATAATGGCAGTCCAGTGGATTTTGTTTAATACATGTAACTCAACTCACACATGTATTACTTTTTTTTGTTTACCATTGCTTACACTTTTGCTGTTGCCTTGTACATTTTATTGCCTTGTTGTTTGAATTTGTGTAGATAATCACTGCAGTCGTTAACCGTATCATGATTATGGACAACGGCCATGGCTGCCATTTGAAAAAGGCCACATGTAGATGGTTGTTGTCTATACACGCATTCCTGTGTGTAATCAATCCATTGTTTGCCTATTGTTTGCATTACGCTTGGCTGCACAAGCCTGTCTTGGCATACATGTACATGTACCAGCACCCCATTAATAACAGCAGGCCAGAAGAGGTTAATTATGCTCTGTGATTACATTGTTTCCTGATGCTGTTTGGGGGGGGGGGGTAAAGGGATACTGTACATGAAGGTTATTAGTTGTGTGGCTCAGTAACCTCTGCTCTGCTGTGAAACTCTCTGAGTTACATTTTTGTTCATAACACAGTATGAGTATGAAGTGTTGGAGAAATGTTTCTCTGAAAAGTTCTTTCTTCGTACTTTATAATGCAAGTTGACGTAAATTCAACAAATGCTCATAAAAGAAATAATTGTTGCATTTTGAAAACAAACTCTTCATGTTAAAGAAAAGATAATGTACAGTTGATATGATACATGTACGTGTTACTTTGATTTGCTTGCACTACAACTGATTAAGCAACCCTGTTTTGTTAGGGGATTCACAGGTGTTTCATTAAAACCCTAACTCCCAACATCATGTTTCCTCCAAGTAACCTGAATCCTCCAACATCCTCTAATTTCAATGTGTTAAAACTGCATGTAACCTGAATCCTCCATAATCCTCCAAAATCCTCTAGGGGTTTTCGTAAACACCCTAGTAACCTCAATCCTCCGAAATCATCCAGCATCAGATTGGGCCCGATGACCTGGATCCTCCATTTTCCTGCAGAGGCAAAATCCCCTTGTGCCCTCAATCCTGCAAAATTCTCCGATGCTTCAACTTCCAAAGACTCTCAATCCTCCAAATTCCTTCATTTGGCCAAGAGGATTTTGGCGGATTTGGGAAGGTTAGGGATTTAATTATTAACAGGGGGGCGGGGGGGCTGGATGTTACAGTGGGGGGAGGGGGGGGCTGGATGTTACAGTGGGGGGAGGGGGGGGGCTGGATGTTACAGTGGGGGGAGGGGGGCTGCTGGATGTTACAGTGGGGGGAGGGGGGCTGGATGTTACAGTGGGGGGAGGGGGGCTGGATGTTACAGTGGGGGGAGGGGGGCTGGATGTTACAGTGGGGGAGGGGGGCTGGATGTTACAGTGGGGGGAGGGGGGCTGGATGTTACAGTGGGGGGAGGGAGTCTGGATGTTACAGTGGGGGGAGGGAGTCTGGATGTTACAGTGGGGGGAGGGAGTCTGGATGTTAAGTGGGGGGGGGGGCAGGGGGGTGCGCTCACTAGTGTTTTTTTCTTTATAATACTATTATTTTATGCATTTGCTACGCCACTAGTACATGTATGTACAATGCATCTTTCTTTAACCCTAACCTTCCCAAATCCTCCAAAATCCTCTTTGCAAAATGGAGGAATTTGGAGGATTGAGGGCACTTGGAAGTTGATGCATTGGAGGATTTTGCAGGATTGAGGTTACTAGGGGTTTTTGCCACTGCAGGAATATGGAGGATCCAGGTTATCAGGCTCAATGTGATACATGAGGATTTTGGAGGATTGAGGTTACTAGGGGTATGCAAAAAAGACCTAGAGGATTTTGGAGGATTCATGCTATGGTCCCCATAAGAGGATTTTGGAGGATTTAGGTTATATGGAGTTTTAACACTTTGAAATCAGAGGATGTTGGAGGATTCAGGTTACATGCGGGGAAAATGATGTAGGGAGTTAGGGTTAACCATCATCATCCATAATGAAACCATGGTGATTCTAATTTTCCCAGCCAACAGTAATTATGTGCATGCTTTCCAGTCATGCAGAATTACCATTTAGTTATTGATCTAACCCCCTAGGGTGCATGCAAAATCCTATTAAAATTTGAGGATTTGGGATGTTAGGGTTAATGTGGCTTTTAAAAAGCTTTTTCCCACTCCCAGCCAAGTTTTACAAATTTACAAATGCGCTTTGCTGCAATATGAGCATCGATTAACCATTTTACCCACTGTAAAAAGACCTTTAATTTTTCTACAAGCCAAAAATGGTGAAATAAATGATTTGTTGGCTTCGCTGGACAAGTGGTCAGTAATACACAGATGAGTCACCGTCCATTTCCCTCTGTTTGTTGTTGCACAGGGGCTGCCACTAGCGTGCGGCTGAAGTACTTCGCCATCGTGAGCCTGGTGCTGCAGAATGCCGCCCTCATCCTCATGATGCGCTACACGCGCAACCAGCCCGGTGACATGTACTTCTCCACGACGGCCGTGTGCGTGACGGAGGCGCTGAAGATGACCACCTGCATCTTCATCATGCTGGTGCAGCACAAGGGCAATGTGGTGGAGCTGGCCAAGCTGCTGTGGAACTCTGTGGCCATGCAGCCTATGGACACCATCAAGGTGGCCGTTCCGGCCTTCATCTACACGGTACAGAACAACCTGATGTTCGTGGGCGTGTCCAACCTCAGCGCGGCAACCTTCCAGGTAATGATGATATGAATTTATAATGTGTACTTCCATGTATCTACTTATGTGATGCCCAAGGTGCACTTTTTCGTTGTCCCTACTCATGAACCCCTTTACGCTAACACTGCTAATCCAGCACAACGGCAACGTGGTGACGCCCTTTTCGGGAAAGAGCAAAAATCTCTCTTCTAATTGACATCATCCCCGACACAAATTCCATCTTGTCAGCGGTTACGCGGTACCCGCTGCTGCATTGTGGATTAGAATCGGTCAGCAGACCCCGGCAAGCTCGGCGGTAGAGTGGTTAAGATGTCTGCACTATTAGGGAGGAGGTCGTGGGTTCAAGTCCCACACAGTGCTTCATACACTACATGTACATCGGGAAAAGACAAACATTTCCCTTCTAATTTATATCATCCCTGACACAAATTCCATCTTCTCACTGCTAATCCAGTGATATCTAACAGTGGGCACTTACTGTTGGGTTTCATTGATCTGAGCACTGAACAAAAGACCTGTTGGTTTACAATGTAAATGTACATGTTGGATTCTGTTGGATTCAGCAGGATAGAGAAAACCCTAAGGGTTAAAGCATTCCTTACATCCCTTGGATTCCTTGGACAACTTGAATGTTGCTGTTCACTCCAAAGGGCCAATTTAAAGCCAGCAACCTACTCTGCCCTGAAAGGTGCACACACTGGGTGGAGAGTAGCAGTTGGTAACAAAGTGTCTTGCTCAAGGACACAGACACCACGATCTCACGGCTGGGGTCAGACCCACAGTCTGTGGAATTTGTGCACCGACTCGGCGAGTTGGCTTTTCAATGAAGACTGATTTTCATGCGACGCTGGCACTGTGTAGGTCTCTCTCAAATGACGTCACTTCCTACCTATTGCATCGGTATTTTGGGTGTTAAATTTTCGTAACGCGCATTGGCTGCGCCCTTTTTCGAAGAAATTTCGAGCAACGTGCGCGCGTGTTTAGAATATTTTGGACACTGCGCACACACGCACCTGTAGTTTTCCTTCGAAGATGGCGTCCTATGAGAGAGATCTACATGTACCAGTGCTTATTTAAATGACACCTCAAGGTTGTGGGTTTGCTGACTGGTACACAAGGGGATCGGTCCCACCAAACGGGAATCTTGGTGCAAGTGACATAATTACATGCCTCCTCGGCCAATGGCCTCTTCCAGCTAATGGCCCCCCCTACCCATGGCCTTCTTCACCCACTGGAGAATGCAGTGGTTCAGAAAAAAAGTTAAGCCCACTGTATTACATGTAAGTGCCACTAGAGGAAAAAATTTTACACCCCCAGCTTCCCCCTGCAAAATGGACTCTAGTTATCCCACTATTTGCATCCGTGTGGAAATATTTTTCGTGTACACCCAGGAGTAACTTAGTACTCTCTGCTGAGTCCTAAAACAAATGTTGAATTGTCTAAAGCCCATAATACGCAGTGTTTTTCATACCAATGTGCTGTTTTTTTAAATTCATTTTGGAGATCTTTTGGGGGAAGTGGGTTTGGGCTGTAAAAATTCCCATCTAGAAACCTCTGCCTCATAGCTAAAAATGGCCATTCCACAAATCATGGGGATTTTTCAGTTCGCCAAATTCAGAAAAAAATTTGAGAGTAAAGCAAATTTGTTAGGGTAACAGCAAACAACTAGATGAAACAATTGAAGATATCATGCACTTTGCTGTGCTTTCATATTTGTATTGAGCATGTTCCGTCCTATAGCTTCATCTCAGGTGTATGGTTGTTAAGAAGGTGTTACTGAATTATAGTTTGACTTGTTCACAGGTGACCTACCAACTAAAGATCTTCACCACGGCCATTTTCAGCGTGATCATGCTGCGAAGGAGTCTTTCAAACTCCCAGTGGGTGGCCCTCGTTCTCCTCTTTACAGGCGTGGTCATCGTTCAGGTCCAGCCGACAGACCCCAACCAGAGAACCTCAGAAATCAACCAAACGGAGCAGAGCCCCGTTGTTGGGCTGATTGCCATTGTCACGGCCTGCTGCATGTCCGGCTTTGCCGGAGTCTACTTTGAGAAGATCCTGAAGGGCACCAAGGCATCCATCTGGCTCCGCAACATCCAGCTTGGGCTCTTCGGGACCCTGATAGGCCTGGTGGCAATGATCGGCAAGGACGGACAGGGGATCATGGAGAAGGGCGTGTTCTTTGCGTACACACGGTATGTTTGGTCTGTCATATTCCTGCAGGCGTTTGGCGGTCTCATGGTCGGCGTCGTGGTCAAGTATGCTGACAACATCGTCAAGGGCTTTGGTTCATCAGTCAGTATTATAGTCTCCACCATTGCGGCGGTGTATTTTTTCGGTTTCAAGCTCAATCTACAGTTCTGTTTGGGAACTAGCTTTGTCATTTCTGCAATCTTTCTTTACGGCCGACCCAAGCCGCCAGAAAAAGCTCCCATCTCAAACCCGCAGAGCAGTGGGGCTTCAGGCAAGTAAAAAGTGCCAGCCATTACATAGAAATCTTATATAATGCGATTTCAATGCTGCTGTGCCCACGCTCCATTTTGTGGCAAATGAAAATTCTTGAATTGTAGTCTATAGCGTACACTGGTATGGATCTGCAACTTTGTAGTTGTGTTGAGTGATTTAGTTTTTGTTTTTAAAAGAAATGTGCCTTAATCATGTGTATCTTTTAATGGTTCATTAATGGAAAATCATATTAAAATTGGAGGATTGAGGACTGTTAGGGTTAAAGGTTTAAACCACTTAATGTAAAACGTAAGCAAATTTAAGCACAAATGCACATCTGGCACATTTTAACCCCTTGCGTACGGATGACGGAATATGGCGCCAACAAAAACAGTGCCACCAGGCCGGATGACGCCATTGGCCGCTGTTTTTGCAGTTTCAATCCATTGTTGGATTATTGTGTATAGGTTACGCTTGACTGCACAAACACATTGTAGCGGTTCGCTTGGCTGCCAGAGCCGCCGCGGCACCCCGACGTCTCCCGTAAAATACCGTACTCAAGGGGTTAAAAGTGGTCATGTCTGTGTGATCAAAGTTGTCCCTGTACCTGTAGAATTTCTACTTAAAATGCTATCGAGTCCGTATTGGGGGATGGATATATCGTAGCAAATTTCTCTACATCAGTGTAACAAATGGTTGGCTGGTTGCTTTTCCAATATTGTGCAGGTTTTTTTTTCTAGGCTGGCTGTAGTATAGGGGTGGTATTGTTCAGGGACATAGTTGGGTAAAATCAATTTTTGTTTTGTTACCAAGTAAATTTGAAGTATGTAATTGTGTGTCCATGCCACCGATGAACATCTTGAGGATGATCCCCAGTCATTTCATAACTACTCCAAAAGTCATCCAAGGGTGGACGTCCTTATAAAAAGGTGGTATTTTTAGTGTGCAGTACCACTAGTTTTTTTGTAAATACTGGTAATGTATACTCGACTAGTTTGTTTCTGAGAATGACCTCTTTCTTAATTTTTTTTTTTTTGCGACTACACAAGTGATTTCTTCACAGAATAATTTATTACTTGTACCAACAATAGTTAATGAGTTGCCCACTTAATTTTTGACCTCGGCTATTCTACTGTTTAAAAAAATTGGATTGCCGTTGAAAAGCCTGATGCCGAGCACTGAATGCGGTACCTCGGGGAAAACAGCGGTACCGCTGACAGTACCGCCTGGTTAAATAAGGATGTCGTCCTGAGCTCATTCTTTGAGGGGTTTGAATTGCTGCAGGTGGAAAATCACATCCCAACTCTTTGGTTGATCAATTTTCTCCTGTTCTTGAAGCATTACATAGCGGTAACCCATTAGCGACTAGTGTGGAACAGTGACGTAGTCGAGACCATCACAAGACCCTGCAAGATCCTGCAAGACCAGCACAAGACCTTTAGTCTCAATTAATTAACCCCAACCTTCGCGGGCATTTTTGCTAGAACCCTGCCAGACGCATCAGATTGCATACTTTGACACATTGACTTGTGTGCAAAGTGGAGCTGTCACCACAGATGCACTGTGGTGCATCTGGCAGGGTTAGGGGTAGCTATTCAAATGAACTGTAATGAAAGCATTCCTTTGCCATGGTTTATGCCTGTTACTTGTGCCTGTAACAAGCTGGTCTTGTGCCTGGTCTTGTGATGGTTTCGATTACATCAGTGGTGTGGAATTACCATTTTCTTAGTCTTTTTTGAAATAACCAAATACAAGGCTAAAAGACACTCTCGGTAAAGGGTGATGATCATATGTGTAGGTGGTAGGGTTGGTGACATTTTAAATTGCCAACCCTACCAGCCTTAGGGTTTTCCTGCGCCCAGATATAAACAGAGGATAATTCCTCAACAGATTCCAGGGAAATTATCCAATTTTTCAGACCTATAGAAATATGCATGAATATAATGAATTCAGTGTTAACCGTGTAGACCTACATGTACATGTACATGTGGTGATTACATCTGGGGCCAATTTCATAGAGCTGCTTATAAGGACAATAATTGCTTAAGCACAAAAAACCTTTGCTAACCACAGCTTTCCGCGCTTATGATCACCATTTTGCGCTAACCCTGTAAGCACAGAATCCTTAGTTACTGGATGTACGCATGCTCAAGAGCCAAAAACGCTTGCCGTAAGCACAGAATTTTCTGCTACAGTAAGCGGGGATTTTTCGCTAACGGTAAGCAGAGCCATGAAATTGGGCCCAGGTTACCGGCCAAAACTCCATGTCATGTATATTGCTTGTGACTGGTATTTAGCTGCTGTTTACTTAGCATAACAATCACGTGGAGTTTCGGCAGGTAACCTGATTCTACTAAGCAAGTTTTTTTGTGTGCTTAAGCAAATTTTGTGCTTAAGCAGATCTATGAAATTAGCCCCTGGTGCTGCTTGCAAGTAGAGTAAGCATCTCCTGTACATGATACATGGACAGTGTGGTTGTTAGCCGTGCATGGGTGAACACAGCAATAATATTGGGCAAGTGGAATTTACTGATATGCCAGGGTAAAAATGAATATTAGCTGTTGGAGGATGCTTGTTGGCGAGGAGCAGCTGCTAAAACCATGGATGTATTTTGCAATGTTTTTTGTGTGTGTGAATAATGGCACATTTCATTGTGCTTGGAATGTACGTACTGCAGGGGACTGATTTTCCAAACTCCAGTGTTCACTTGCTTCTTTTTTTGTCGGGGGGTGGGGGGGGAGGTGGGTGGGGTTGGGTGGGGTTGGGGGGTGTGGGGGTTGATGATGCAAATCTCAAAAGGTGGTACCAATTTTGCACCACAGCTTTTTTTCAAATCGTGAGGCAGAAAAGTGCTCAAAGTGGGAAACAGTGAAATGACCTGACACAGTTGTGTTTCAAAAGAGGCAACGATATTCCAAATTTACGAAAATAGCACCGATCTGTGCACTTCCTGGTTTGTAAAAGAGGCTGACTATGCTTAATAACGTGCACTGCGGCCATTTATGCAGTACTACAGAATTTGGATGGATTCAGGATACTTCCATATTGAGCAGTCACCAAAACCAACTTTTTGTGCATGACAAAATAGGTGGATTTTGGCAGATTCAGGATACTTTCTAGTAAAGTTACCCAAGGGGTTAGGGTTAATGCATATTGGTGCCGTTCCATGTCGGCATAAAGAACCCCCCCCCCCCCCCCCCCCCCCCCATGTCTACATAACTTTAGATACACGTACATACGTACGTGTAAGTCATGGGAATCACCCACAAAATCACACGTGTGGGGGTTGTTTTGTGGCATTTTGTTTGTGAAAAGTGCAGTATGTTTTTCTCTTACAAGTATTCATCATTACAAATCCATTAATGGTGTAAGCAATTTCCAACATTATGGCATGCAATAATGTTTTCAACCTGTAAACATAATCATCTGTTGGTTATGCCTGGCTGCATAATAATTGGTTTTTATTGTTTTAGTCGCCCAATACAAGGCTTAAAGCCACTCTAAGTAAAGGGCAACAACAGAGGTGGTGGGGTTGGCCACATGTTAGGTTGTCAGCCCCACCACCCTAATGGTTTTCCTGGGTCCAGATCTAAATAGAGGATAAATCTTCAAGAGATCTTTAATTATCCCAACTTTCAGATAGATCCAGTGCTCTGTACAGTAATACAAATTGTGGCATTTTTTTTAGCAAGAGTGTTGTAAAATGAATTATCGTGTCCCAAAAACCAAATATTTTTTTTGGGGGGGGGTGGGGGAGCTTTGGATTTGTTTGTATGTATGTAGTTGATTTTTATTTAGGCAGTGTAAAGACCCCATGCCCGTCCCTGTACATGTACATGTGACTGTTTGTTCGTAGTTTCTTTACAATTCTTTCATGTATATAGACAAATTTAAGTTTCTTGTGTGAAATTATGGTGGCGGATTTACAGTGTACAACCCTCGATGCACTTGCATTGTTGAAATAAATTGCCTACTTTTGGTGTTTTTTTTTTTTATCATTAAAGCAGATATAAAATTTAATTTGCTAGAAATTGATTAGTCGATCAATAAATGCACTCGTGCCTGTGGGACAAGTCCTGAAATTTTCCTCTGAAAAGCTCAAGTGACGGGTTGAAACACACACAAACTGTGAGAGTTGGTGTTTAGAGTTTTTCATAGGCTGTGATAGTTATAAGTATAGGATGGTTAATGGAGGAAAAAATGAAAATGAAAAAGCACCACACTTTCATTTCCAAAGTAATAATTGTCATGTCTGTATTTTCAGACATTTTTCGACGAGGTGGTTTGTTTTGCTATGACATGATTTTTGAAGACGAAATACAATTTGATTCCACTCATGATCAGGAATAAATTCTCGAATTTGCCTGGGGATAAGTTCATACTTAATAATGTTCAGGTATTCCCCCTGAAGTTTATAGTTTAAGCTTTTAAGTATATGTTCTGAATCGAGTAATATTTCAATTATTATAAAATAAGGGTTAATAATTTAGAGACTGGTTTAACCAGTTCACACGATCTGGCTGTTTTTATACACGGGCACGGCTGACGTCTCAACACGTCTGTGGAGGCGGACCGTGTCTTGAACTTGGCCGCTGTGCACGCCTGTTGTAATACAATTTACGTTCCAGTGGGCGCACTGGAATATTGAAATATGAGTTTTTTTCAAGAAATATCATACAAATACTGTTGAAATGACTCTTGTGAATCAGTATTTGTGGTGGTTGGCTGCTATATTTTGATTTTTTTGAAAACCGAAATTTTCGGCAAAAATAATCCCGGCGTGAACTGGTTAAGTAACAAGCATTTTGTACCAATTTGCAAACGTTGGCACTCTTTTGTACCCTGTGTAAAGCTGTTGCCTGCCTTTAAATTCAAAGAATCAATTTCTGCGCTTGTATATTTATCACCATTTGTACAGGTGCAAGCGTTTCCATGTATGGCCCTGTGATGGATGTAAACCATTGAAATTTAAAGGGATGTAACAGCTGCATTCTCATTGTGTGTAGTTTAATTTAATATACATATTTATTTTTTCATTCTGCTACCATCTTTAATAAATGCCAATTAAAAGAGAAGCACTTCACATGTCCATGTTTTTGTATGTTACAAATTTACTAATATTTATTTCACCACAAAAATACTGAACATACAGAACAAAAACTTTAACAACAAAGCACAAACAGGCAATATAGATGGGCATGGAGAAGAACAATTTAGGGGAGCAACCAAGTATAGACCATGTGCCCTTTGTTTACTGGCGGTATGCGCCTAATTTGTTTCAGGAGTGACTTCGAAAGCCCATTTGTGTGTTGAAAGTTTAGACTTGAAATCAAGTCCGTATTTAGGCGGTTTTTATTATAAACTCCTCAAAAAAAGTTTAGAATTTGTTTTCAACCCTGTATTTCTTGAGTTATTTGGGGATTGGTCATATTATGTTGTGTATCAATAAAAAGCTTGTTTATTCTGCTTTACGATAATACCTCATTCCAGAGCTGAAATATTGTCTTGAGAAGATTACCACACAGGGTTGTCTAAGGGGGTGTGGTTAACTCGTAAACGGCGATAGGTCAATTATGACGGCGCCAAGCGGACAAAACACGACACGCAAACGGAGTTCACTCCCCACATATTGGGGAGTGGATTGAGAACGTCAAGAACAAAGATGGCGGACTTCTGGAACTTACGTTAATTTGTGAGATTCAGGAAGTACTCGTTCAGTCCAGGGACAGTGTAAATGATATTTAAAAAAATTGTTTACGTGATCATGGGAGTGCGATTGTCTTCGCCAATTCTTATTGCAAGATCGTGAATTTTCCTTTCTTTTCATTCGTAGTACTGCCCTCCTACCGGAGCAGCACAAATTTCCCATAGGCTACTACAGCAAGAATAAGAACATAATTTTCATGCACCGTGCACACAAACGCTGCAAATTAAAGCTTACCCCAAAATCCACCCGTTATTTATTGACATGCTCACCTTGCATGCGCACAACAAAGGATCGGTCCCGGTACAAATGTCAGGCATGAGCCAATCACTTCAAATGCCTCTTGATTATTCATGTTAAAATGCACTTAACACAGCACTTTGGTGTACGTAATCGGCCTGAGAGACACAGGTTACTCAAGAACAGGGTTTCGAATACACCCCAAAGGTCACAAAATTCAAAGGTGATCTGACCTACGACATCACTCCTAAACCAAATTTTATGCAAAACATGATACTGTCGGGCACATAGTCTATATAGGGACTCAATCCGAGAAAGGACACCAAAAAGAACTGCGTAACAAGAAGGAAAAGAAACAATATTATGCAGGAGAGAGACAACAAAAGTAAACTAAAATTACTGTTGCTCGGAAGCCTGTTGCCCTGTACAACAGAGAGGCTGATAAAAAAATAAAAAAAACATTGAGGGGTAAAATGAACGTACATCCACTTGCTTGTCCACTTTATACACGTTTTAACATATTTACATTCACATTATGAGACTAATGTTATATACAGACTTTTTTATGCACGCTTGTGTTGAGCCCATATGTATGATATACATGTACACAATGTGCATAGAGTACCAAAGTGATGAGGTCAATGCAATGTTTGGAACCGGAATACTTTTGTTATTTTGTGTCAGTGTTTGCATGACTGGCTTTTAAAGGAACAGTCAAAATCTCCATTTGTTTGGAGCAAATTGTCGTGCCAACGGACGTCAGACTACTCGGTACATGTACTCTATCGTGGAATAAGCCATTTTGTGTGAATTATTTCTTTTTAATATATAGGTGGTGCAATATTTAGATCCAGATAAAGTGATCATTGTGCAGAGATATTCTCCACGACTGCTTATTCACAAAGGAATCACTGCATGATGCATTGATGAAAGATGGCTATTTACACAACGCCATCCAGTCACACAATGTCATCCATGTTGCTGTGGTCCTTTAAGACTTGCATACCAGTCCATGCCTAAATAGAATGTACAGCCTGGATTTGGAAACAAGACTTGTACCTTGCAAACTGTCAGTGTGGCTATACAGTGTGTCCCAAAAAAGGAAACCAAGAAATAAATCAGTATTCCTGATTTGTTGGGATTACCAGAAAGGTTAGAATGTCAGCTTTCATGCGACACATAATTTGTCAAATTTTGTAATAGGCATGAGTAAACCTTTTGTGCTTATCAAAAGAAAAGGGGATCCGTGGATCACACGTGTCGACTTTTTTTTTAGTCACTGCCTCGCATTTGCAATTTTTCAAATGAGAGCAATTTTACATTTTTCAGCCCATTTTACAACTTGACCTGGTATGTGACCTTTGACCTCACTACCATATGAAGGTTCCCATGTTACATGTATAACCCACATTTGGTTCCAATTGGACTTCAACTTTTCAAATGACACCAAATCAGAGCAAAAACTTGACCTAAAACTTTAACATACGGTCACATGGTCACACGGACAGAATTCATCACTGGTAAGTGCCCCAAACATTCGTTTAGGCGACACAAAAACAAAGACATTAGGCTATGCCCAATACAAGGCTAAAAGCCACTCTAGGTGGGGTTGGCCACATTTTAGGTTGCCAGCCCAACCACCCTTAAAGGTAGTGTACACGATTGGTAATTCTCCGATTTGTTTTGACTGAATTATTTTGAAAAACCTTACTAGACTGTAAATCGTTGGGAAAACTAGCCTTTAGTCAAGGCTCCTGGCTAGTGGCGCGGACATGCTGGCATTCAGGGCGCGTCACGTGTCCAGGTAGCAACGCGCGCCTTGACTAAAGGCTATTATCCGCCCGACGGTTGAAAACTAGCGCTGTTTTTCTCTCGGTTTTTTCGCCATCCAACAATGCAAAACTTTGAACAGGTCAATGGAACGATATTTCCTGTAACATACTAACTCCAAATACGCCCATTTTTGAAAATTGCAACAATGACCAATCATGTACACTGCCTTTAAGGTTTTCCTGGGTCCAGATCTAAATAGAGGATAAATCTTCAATAGATATTAGATAACAAAGAAATGATCCCAACTTTCAGACCTATAAACCCAGGCGGGGTAACTTCCACTGTTGGTGAGACCAACTCATCCCTTGAAGTCATTCGGTCCCCTTCTCTGTTAAATGTCCGAGACGGATGCCAGAATGACCGTGACGACAATAAATAGTCCACTGATGAGATTGTACATGTACATGACACTCAATGCCAAGTTCTCGGCATTTCTCAGACGAACGGAGCAAGCAGGTCAGGGTCCACCAGTGTCTGCTCTAAAGGGACGTCAATGTCATATTCTTTGGGGTTCTGGCCACGATGCCTGACTTTCTTGCCATGCTTGGGAATGGGCAGTTCCGAGTGGTGAGCTAGGAGAGGTTCAGTGAAGAAATAAGGATGGAGGAGGGCCTGGCCAGTGAGAAAAACGGGAAAGAGGTTCCACATCTGTTGTCATTAGTTTGCAAATCTTCACACTTTAACCCATTGAGCCCGGTCTAGAGGCGGATTGAAAATTACCACCTGGCCGCACAAGCTGGCATGGCATCCTGGTGCCCCTATTATAACACCCAGGCTCAAGGGGTTAATACAGGGTGTCCCAAAAAATATGTCCAGTCCAAACCAGGCAACCTCAGAATCTAGATTTCGACAGATCCTGATGCGGGGAACTTCTTACATGAAAAATTATCTTTATTTCATCAAAATCAGTCAAGCCAATCAGAAGTTATGTCATTTTTTGTGTGCAGCAAGGTCAGCCCCAACTAGGAGTGACTGACTGTGACTTTTTTACATTTTTCATTTCAAGAAGCTGTCCGTCTGTGGTTATAGCAGACCAGTCATGAAGGGAATCTCTCTGATCGTTTCTTGAGTCTGAAGTAAACTCCCTGGGTGAATGGTCTTTTGCTGCATAGGCTCTAGTGTTCTGTTTGTTGATGCACCCGTTCAGAGGAAACTTTGCCTCATCACCACAGATAAATCGTCGTCGCACAGCAGTGAACCATCTCGAATACCGCATCCTCCACTCTGGATGAACGGGTGCATCAACAAACAGAACACTAGAGCCTATGCAGCAAAAGACCATCCACCCAGGGAGTTTACTTCAGACTCAAGAAACGATCAGAGAGATTCCCTTCATGACTCGGCTGCTATAACCACAGATAGACAGCTTCTTGGAATGAAAAATGTAAAAAAGTCAGTCAGTCACTCCCAGTTGGCGGCTGACCTTGCTGCACAAAAAATGACATAACTTCTGATTGGCTTGACTGATTTTGATGAAATAAAGACTATTTTTCATGTAAGAAGTTCCCGCATCAGGATCTGTCGAAATCTAGATTCTGAGGTTGCCTAGTTTGGACTGGACACCCTGTATACAAACATAATGAACATTAACTCTTAAAGGTTGCATACAACATTTACTTTTGCTGTCATTTTCAGAAATGAATGGATTTGGAGGGTTTAGTATTTTATTGCAAATACTGTAACACTGACCCGTTTGTGTGCATATATGCTTTGAAAACAGAGAGAAAATACTGTTCTTGTAGTCTGGTTCCCTGACCCTACTTCAGACAAAACGGAGCAATTTATAGATGTCGGGGAACTACGCAGACTAGCTGGCTTGCACCCATTCACGGATGTGTAACCAATTGCCAAACAAAATGTGGACTATTAACTAAAGTTGGTAAATTGGGGGCAGTATTTTCCAACGATCGTCGGCCGACAATCGCTGGAAATTGTTACAAAAATGACAGCACACCAGGTACCATGATTTCACAGGATGCTTGAGACTATTATTATTTACTTACAGTCATGTAAGGTATTTTTATAATAATTCAGCAGTTTTGTTTTTTGATATTTGCAAATGTTGCATATTACCTTTAACAAACGGACGAATTTCACAGAGCTGCTTAAGAACAAAAACCTGAGGTTACAAGCCAAAACTCCATGCCATCTATTATTGCTTGTGACTGGTTATATACCTTGTGTGTAGCTGTTGTTTGCTTTAACCCTAACTCCCTAGGGTGTGTGAAAAATCTATTAAAATTGGAGGATTCAGGACTGTTTGGGTTAATAGCATAACAACAGCATGGGGTTTTGGCTGGTAGCTGATTTGACTAAAGCAAAGTTTTTGGGCTTAAGCAACTTTATGAAATAAGCCAGTTCGGTATCTAAAAGGTCAAAGGATATTTGGGATAAAATTGCTGACGTAAATGTTACGCCATGTTACGCGAATGCCCATTCTGATTGAATTTAACACGTGCGCATTGTGCGACCACCTTTTGCATTCACACGTGCGCGTTAGGTCACGCAGGTCATTCGGGATAAAATGTCATTGTGCACATGCGCAGTTGAAATACTGAACTGGCTTATTGGCCCCGATCCTCATTCCCAAACCACCTTAGACTGGTTCACGCCCACAAAATATACCGGGACCAGTAGCCACTATGGATATGGCACTTTGTTATTGTGAATCGCCGTCTGCACAAGGACTACAATTTCCATTCTCGTAAATGGGTTTGAAAGATGCAGCATTTTAAATTGGAATACATGCATGTTTTGGCAAGTTTTTGCAGTTGTTGAGAACATCGCAATGCGTTATGAGAACTCCCGCCCCAAAAACAAGGCTGTATATATACACTGGATATTGCACCAAAAAACAACAACTGATATTCACAGCTTGCAGATATTTTTGGATCCTATCTGACTTTGCATAAGACTGCTGATTGAACAAAGCGACCTTACCTCGGCTGCTGAGATCCTCTGCTTGGAGGGGTACACAAGGAACTTTTTTAATAAGTCCAGGGCCTGACACATAAAAGAAGAAAGGCGTTACATTAAAGCCCTGTCCGCACTGGACTTTTTTGGTAAAGCTTACCGAGACGATGGGTACTTTTTCCATTTTAAGTCCAGTGCGGACAGCCTGGAACGTTTTCCTCTCAGTTACTTTTCCCGAGTCCAGCGGTTACTTCTACTGGGCAACTGCTGCCCAGTAAAACTGACCAGGTAACTTTTCCCAAGACGATATTAAGTCCATTGCGGACAGTGCGAGTCGGTAAAAGCGGCTCAGGAAAGCGTACATCCGGCCCGAGCGCGAGGTCATGCTACACAGGGACACCATGCATGTGCTTTGCATTGTTTCACCGTGGTGCGGCGCATATGTGGCAAGTTTCCAAATTCCAGTGCGTTGTTCCTCTTTTGGTCACAATCATGGCAGATATTATTATTGATAAAGTCGGAAGTTTGATTGGTGCTACCAGTGCATCATGTCCAGATGATAATGAAGGACATCAATGTGTACACATCGGCCAAAAGTATGAAAAGACGCGTGCGCTTTGGGTCAATCACGTCAATGTAGGAAGGTCACGCAAAGCGCCCTCATGAGTCGTTATACTGACTACTCGGTTACTTGGTAAAATTTTCCCGTGTCAAAAGTCCAAGTGCGGACAGTGGTCACATTTGACCATTTTTCATTTTACCATCGTCTTGGTAAAACCTTCCCCAAAAAAAGTCCAGTGCGGACACAGCTTAAGAGTCCCATGATCAACTTGGCATTTTTAAAGGAATATAATGAGGTTGCCATGAACAAAATGTTGGTTTCTACAATGCATACACTACAGACCTATTCACAACGTTAGATACCTTAACCCCCTTCAGTTTTTTTTTTTACATGGCCCTACTAAATCCAACAATTTCTAACAAAACTGAAATGAGAAGCCTGCTAAATGCAACAAAATCCAACAGCCTATTTTGTTGGATCTGCAGTGTACCACCTACACACCAGCCATGGCATTTTGCAGCTACCCTACTGAATCCAACAAAATACAACATGTATTTGTTTGTATGAGCCCTGCCAAATCCAACAAAACCAGCAAAATCCAATAAAATTTTACTAGATCTGCTTTTACCCTGCTCAATACGACAATATCCAATGTAGCCTTTGTGCTAAATCCAACAAATTACAACAGCTTTTTTTACCATTGTTGGATTTGGTTGGATTTAGCAGGGTTAGGTTTAATGCAGAAACAATCTAAAAATTAATTATGAAAGTTTAAACAGCAAAACCACATTCACAGAATGAAAAAGAAAGAAAGAAAGAAATGACCTAAATAATGGGTGTACGTGTACCTCTGGTGATGCGTCTGGTACCACTTCTTCAAACGGTATGGGAGGATTCTCTGGGAATGTGATCTTGTTGTAGTCTGGTAACTCCTCCATGCCCTAGCATTAATCAAACAAAAGAAACATTGCAAGTGTGCATCAATTAATCCCTTTAAAAATGTCTGACCCTCTCCAGCTCAATGGGGCAAAATGTCTTCAGGTTTCGCTCTTACATGAGCATGAGGCCAGGGGCAGCTCTAGAATTTGTTTGCAGTAGGGGGTTCAGGTCTGACAATGTGACCCGCTCTACAGAAAAGAGTATGATGTTGCGCTTTGTGAAAACACGCACAGGGCTGTTTTTATGTAACAAATCTTCGTGGTTTTTGTTTTGTTTTTGGTTTTTCTTCTATTATATCTATATTTTTATAATTTATTTTTAGAAACGTTAATATTGATGAATAAAGATTAAAAAACAAATGTTTCTAGAAATTACGTCTCTTACATTTTTTTCCCCCCGTCGCTTTGTTTAACCCTTGAACCGGGCATACCGGGTATTTCATGGGGGCGTCGGGGCACCAGGCCGGGTTATGCAGCCAAGCGAAACGGATACAAGAGGCTTGTGCAGCCAAGCATAACATACACAATACCCCAATAATAGATTGAAAATGCAGAAATTGGCGTGTATAGACGTCAACCGGCCAGGTGGCAATTTTCAATCTGCACATATTTGGGTCAACGGTAAAGCAAGGGGTTAAAGGGATATTATCTCTATACGCACTTCCATTAGGTTGGCAAATATGAGTATACAAATGTCAGGATATCTTGATAACACAAAATGCCACAGGGGTCAAACATACACTAAATTAAAGCTCAGGATGTGACAAATTCAAATATGTATATCACTTATTTTTCCAACATACCCATTTTTGTAGAGCTGGTCACAATTTTGAACATTCTTTCACCCATGAAAACAAAAAAGCAAAAATGAGTCTGTGGCCCAACCCGGTTTGACATTGTGATGTACTGTGTAAAGGAGGGGGGGGGGGGGGGGGGGTGTCCGAAGTGAGCGAACTTCCTCTCAATATGTGTTTTTATTTTTAAATCTGTTCAAGTTGCAACTGCCACCACTGGAACTAACACCCATCCTTCATTTCAAAATATTTGTCTCACTGAACCAAATTTGGGGTCACCTTTGAAGAAATGTTTGCAATTTTAGCTCTAAAAAACTGTCAAACATGAAGGGCCCAAGCTGCGGAATTCTCCTAATCCTCTTAGAAATATGTCAAATGTATCATTATTTAAACTCCAATTTCAAATCCAATTAATCAACAAATATTTGCAGGCACAATAATCATCATTATAATTCGTAGTAATCTCTGTACCAACTTTTATGTTCTCTATTGTTGTCCTTATAATTGTTTGTAATTGTTCCTTGTTAATTTTATTTTACACAGTGGGGTCTTCACTCGACAAGCTCATGCTTGGAGACTTTTTAGATAATAAGCCAGTTCGGTATCTCAAAGGTTATTCAGGATAAAATTGCTGACGTAATGTCACGCCATGTTATGCGAACGCCCATTCTGATTGAATTTAACACGTGCGCGTTGTGCGACCACCTTTTGCATTCACAGGCGCGCGTTAGGTCACGCGGGTCATTCGGGATAAAATGTCATTGTGCACATGCGCAGTTGAAATACTGAACTGGCTTATTGTATTTGTACGTGTATGTGTTGGTAAAAAGTAAAGATTTTGAATTTTGAATTTGATTTTCACCCCTCCTCCATCCAAAACCTGGATACGACGGGGGAAGGGACTTGGGCTGTCCCGAATATAACAAATATTTGATTGTCAACCGAATTTTCGAATACCTTTCTAATAGTCAGTTGAATATTCAAAAAAAAAGAGGCATGATGCTATTCTCATAGAAAAGTTACAGCTCTTAGCAGTGTCAAATATCGCAACTTTTTACAGACGCGGCATGCAGTTGCAGCTGACGCGTCAAATATTCAAATATTCGGTCAAACCCAGTTTTGAATAATCGAATACTATTAAAAAATGAACAGCCCTGGGGGGAACTAAATTCTGGGAAAAACCCAGTTTTGACATACAGGCCATGTCTTCTCTGTGGGAGTTCCCAGTACACGCAGGACGCAGCACAGCTGTTCAATGTCATTCTCCCCGGGAAACAGAGGGGAGTTGTTGAGTAATTCTCCAAAGATGCAGCCAACTGCCCTGCAATTACCACAGAACATAAATCATTGGATGCTGAAATAGCAACTTCGTACTTTGTACTTCCTCCACAGTTGAATGTAGTATAGACAATTTGCTTTTAGTGTAATTTTCAGAAATAAATGGATTTGGGGGTTAGTATTTTATAGCGTGCTAGCAAATACTGTATACTGACCTGTTTCAAGTTATGTGCATAGATGCTGGGAAAACAGAGAGAAACAAAAAAAGCATGTTCCAGTAGTCTGGTTCCCTGACCATATTTTAGACAAAACGTAACAATTGGTAGAGTGAGGGAATTATCAGGTCGGGGAACTAGACTATTTCCAATGATTGTCGGCCGATAATCATTGGAAAATATATAAATTTCCACTTTTCTTGAAAACGACAGCACACCAGGTGCCATGGATTTCACAG
The DNA here is from genome assembly GCA_037893225.1 of Hippasteria phrygiana. NCBI lineage: Eukaryota > Metazoa > Echinodermata > Asteroidea > Valvatida > Goniasteridae > Hippasteria > Hippasteria phrygiana. The sequence goes on along the minus strand of JAZGUH010000780.1, from coordinate 87,608 downwards.
GATGCTTGAGACTGCTGTTTACTTGCAGTCTAGTATGGTATTTCATAATGATTCAGTAGTTTTGTTTATTGATGTTTGCAAATGATGTATACTACCTTTAATAACTCCCACATCATAATGTTAACCCAAGGGTATTTCTTGAGATATCTCAGTTAATCAGCAACTGAAAAGTATACAGAAGCTTTCCAAATTTCCACATCAATTAAATGCAAAATTGCCGAGTTTAGTACACATATATTTCATTTCCAAATCGAAAGTTGGAAAGATTTCACTTCAATACCCCCACCAAAATGGGTTAAGGAACAGCATTATAGCAATCCATTTCTGTTCAGAATTGTGTAAACCTTTCATTTTGAAATTAGTTGTGAAATTTCGTGCAGTTTCAGGGAAGACAGTTTATTTTTCTGTGTTAGATGTTCTTGGCACTGTGTATGGTCATTCTAAGTGTTCACATACATGTTGATTTCTGCCTCATTTTTTTTACGGATTTTGCTGATAAATCTTGAAATAACAGGTTGTGCACAAGTTTAGATAGATATCAAGGAAGGTTGGTTATTATCACAGAATTTACTGTTTCTGACCGGTTTTGGTGGGGGTGTTAAAGTAAACTCTTTCCCAATTTTTTTCTTTTTTTAAATGGCTTCCCTAGGGCAACATTTAGGAGACACACTGTTTAATTCCCAAATTGAAGTTAAATATCAAGAAAATATCTTTGGTTAATGATGTCAGTGTTTCAGAGGTTAATATGCATACAGCCTGATGGGTGGTATGTGCTTACAAACTACCTAGAATATCCAACAGGTTTCATTAAAGAGGATGTTGATTGCTGAAAGAAGTCTGCATCATTTGTTAGTTTTATGTAGATTGCGTATTGTAAAATAAAACAGCCAATTATTTCTGCCATGAAATAACTTTTGAGAGCTATTTTTATCAAGTCCCCCTAGCCCGCTGGTGCTATTTGTCTAAAAGTCGTCGCTGCGGGCAGCAAACAATTCTGACGTCATAGGATGAACTCCTCTTTTGTGTCTAGCACTAGGAACAAAAGAGGAGTTCGTCCTACGACGTCAGATTTGTTTCCTGCCCGCGACGACTTTTAGACAAATGGCCCAAGCTGGCTATGCTGTGCTGGATGGGAATTGATAAAAATAGCTCTCAAAAGTCACTTTTTTGTTATTTCATGAGAGAAATAATTGGCTGTTTTATTTTACAACACGCAATCTACAAAAAAATAAAAAATGATGCAGACTTCTTTCAGCAATCAACATCTTTAAACCTGCGGTCTCATGGTATGTCTTTTCACTTATAACTGAAAAAAATCAACTCATTTTCTATTCAAACTTACCAGAGGTCTACCCCTTCATCATATTTTCTAGCTCCATACAACAATTCCGGGGCTCTGTACCACCTAAACATTTTTTTAAAAATAATAGCGACAGAGAAAGAAATTAGGTTAAAATGTCATGTATTAAAATGTGACAATGGTTCACGAGTTCTTTGTAGAGTTGCTAAGTGAAAAAAATAATGTTTAGCAAACTTACTTGAAATTTGCTGAAGAAAATATATCCTGTAAGCTATTACCGTACATGACTATCAGTTCTGCGAAACAGCACTAGCTTTTATCAAATTGCATCATGCCAAGGCATTCGGGGGGTGGGGTGGGGGGGGGGGGGGGTTGAGTTGATCAGTTGAAGTTACCCTGCCTGGGTCTATAGGTCTGAAAACTGGGATAATTTCTTTGGTATCTATTGAAGATTTATCCTGTATTTATATCTGGACCCAGGAAAACTGTAAGAGTGGTAGGGCTGGCAACCTAAAATGTGGCCAACCCCAGCACCTTGTTGTAGCCCTTTACCTAGAGTGGCTTTTAGCCTTGTATTGGCCTTTTTGAGATATGGCGAACATAATAAGAATAAGAGACATAGCAACCTGAACAAATCTTTATTCGATTGACATCAGTGGCATAACTATTACACTGAGTGAATTATGCCACTGTGGATGACTTTGTAGGACCAAGGAGAGTAGAACTCGGACAGTATTTCCCTACATGGGGCTTCATGTCCCTTGAAAGATTAACCCATTCTGTCCGGCTATTAACCCCTTGAGTACGTTTTTTTACGGGAGATGTCGGGGTGTCGCGGCGGTTCTGGCAGCCAAGTGAAACGGCCACAATGTGTTTGTGCAGTCAAGCGTAACATACACACTAATCCAACAATGGATTGAAACTGCACAAACAGAGGCAAATGGTGTTTTCCGGCCTGGTGACACAGTTTTTTTTGGCACCATATGGCGTCTTCCGTACGCAAAGAGTTAATGGGTTGCTGGTAGGCCAATACGGGCTTGTGCAGCCAAGCATAATGCACACAATAGGCAAACAATGGATTGAATATGTGCAGGAATGCGCATATAGATGACAACCAGCCAGGTGGTCTTTTTCAACTGTGGCTATGACTGTCATCCATATTCAGTGGGTTAAGTACAACAAATGTACCACTGGCTTTTATACCGCACAGTAGAGGATTTTGGAGGATTCAGGAAAGCAATCCTGGCAAGAATGTGACAAGGGGAGGGGAGGGATGGAGGGGAGGGATGGAGGGGAGGGATGGAGGGGAGGGATGGAGGGGAGGGATGGAGGGGAGGGATGGAGGGGAGGGATGGAGGGGAGGGATGGAGGGGAGGGATGGAGGGGAGGGGAGTGGGTGGGGTTAACTCCCCTATTAACTCTGGTTAATCTGCGGTCAGGCCAGGCCAGGCCGTTGAAAAGCCTGGCCAAGCCCCTGGAATGCCCGGGCCTTCGGGCTTCAATAATCCCCTGATTGTACACAATAAACTGACCATTAATTCTGGAGTCCAGCCAGCTCCCATTGTTCACCCAGACTTGACTGACAGCTGAGGCATCTTTTGATCTAGCCGTGAATGGGTACAGATTAGTGTGGGAGGGGCTACAACCAGGCCTGGCCTGGCAAAGGCCGGGCTTTATTGATTAGTTGATGCTCTATTGTTAGGTGATTTGTGGCTCACAATAGCAAGAGTAAAAGCCGGAAGGCCCGGGCATGGCTGGGCTTTTCAAAGGCCTGGCCCGACCACAGATTAACCACTCCTCCCTTAATACCTACCTTGTAGCCACCTGGTGGCTGTACTGTCGACCCTCCTCGTTACTGAAGACCCTTGCCAAACCAAAGTCAGCAATCTTCAGGTGTCCCGTCTCGCTGATCAGCAGATTAGCTGGCTTTAAGTCCTGCATGCAATAACAACTTTGTGATCAATGTAACAATCTGAAATTTAATTTTTTTTTAGTGAATAAAGAAAACTGACAAAAGTGGGATTTGAACCTGCAAAAAATGGTGGTGGTGGTGGTGGTGGTGGTGGTGGTGGGAGGTGTGTTACGACTCCCCCTTGATTTACCGCAGACAATGTATAATTAAAAAGTCCCTGACAGCTGACCAATTTTCCCAGGAGTCAATTGTAAAGAGTCAGAGCTGTAGTCGAGTCCCTGCAAGTCCCTGCAAGTCCTTTCACAAGTCCTTTCGCAAGTCCAGACAAAAGTCCCTATATAAAGCCGGTCCCTATATAAAGTAACTGGACGAAGAATGACAAAAGGAATGCCTTTGTCAAAGCTCATTTGAATAGCTTGTAACTGGAATTAGGACTGGAGCGCTTGTGATGGACTTGTGATGGACTGGACTATAGCCCTGTAAAGAGTTGTCACCCACCCTGTGCATGATGGAGTTTTCATGGCAGTAGGCAATCCCTTTCAGCAGCATCATCATGTAGCTCTTGACCTGAGCCTCGGTGAGTGGCTGCTCCGAGTTTCGGACCACCTCCGACAGATCAGACAGCATGAACTCAAAGACCAGCACGAAACCTGTGCCGTGAGGGAATACTTCCCTCAACTTGACAACCTTGGGGTTAAGCAAAAATGCTCGGGAAACTGTAGTCATGCACCTATCAACTGTTCATTGTCTTTTCGTAAACCGCAAGGGGAGGCTTGGGAGGAGACATCCCCCAACGATTTGGCCAGAGGGATGGTCCCAAGAATCATCTCCTCCTCCAGAAATTTCCAATGACATGAACAATTTGCGGATTTGCAAAATTATGCATGAACACTTTTATTAGCTGTGTTTCCATTGGACTTATTTTTGTCAATTTACCCCGACTTTTCTGTAGAATGACACAATTAAGTCAAATGGGGACACGCGGTAAACTAACGTCCCTGTAAACTTACCGCAACCTTGATAAAAAACAACCAGGCCGAAAGCAGTCACGGAAAGTCATCAGGCTCGCAATGTGTGACATTCTGCCATCCTCGAGGCCGCGGAATACAAAGTTCAATGGAAACACGGCAAAAGAAATGTAATGCAACTACAACTTTTATGGGTGTGTGGTTATTATTCATAATCACGAAGCGTACACTAACATGATGTGAACAGTGAACAGCAACTCAAACACTTAATACAGGGAAACTATTAAAAAGCATTCCTTTAATTGTTGAATTGCTTCTTGTTGAATTGCTGATGAGTTAATTGTTGAATTAAATCAGTTCAATTATAAAACCCTGAAAAGTTTCTTTTCTTATTTTATATTTTGGACAGAGGTGTGTTATAAAACACATATGGACTGGCATAATTCGGCCACTAGTGCACGTCTATGCCCCCGCCCCTGTGAGTGACCAGAAGTGGGTCCTATTTCCCTCGGCCAAATATTATAGGACCCTCTTCTGGTCACTCACAGCCACTCATTGCCAGTCCATATGTGTATAATAGACTTTCGGTCAGTTAAAAGTCTCATTTCATTTATGAAAATGGAATTTGTTCACGCAAAAAAATGATCTCTAAGCAGCACGGCCGTTGGCTGCCATTTTGCCTCGTTCGCACGCGCTGCCCGCTAAGGCAACATGACTGCCGATTTCGGAGCTGCATGGAGAGGTCCGTTTTCTTGAAGAATAAAACTGGCATTTTCAGACGCTTAACCTCCCATTTTAAGCCTAAATCTTGTGTTGACCCATACTTTATGCTTTTGTACCGCATTTGTCAATTTAGAATGTGCTTTGGATGGGTTGACGGCGTTTTGCGTGTTGACGGTGATTAGTACGACCGTCAGTGTCATTAGGGGGTAATGCAGAATTAAAGAAAGGTTCAGTCCAGGTTCAACCCCACAGCAACACAGATTTGTTTATGGTACCTCGCAGAGGTAGTCCAACCCTGTAAAACCTCAAGGGTAACCTGAAATTACCGCTTCTATAATTTTGCATTTCTCCCTAACTGCAAGGTATGCAATTTGGAACAGTGCCCCCCTCTCATTCAGGTGGACATTTTTAGGGGTTGGCATGAAATAAAACAAATTTAGGCTTACTGCTGTTAATAATGTGTACACAAAGCAGGGGCGGATCCAGGATTTTTTGCAGGGGGGGGGGGGGGGGGGTCTGAAATTTGCCCAGAAAGGTGACTCCCAAAATGTGGGGGCAGGGGGGGTGGTTTCTCACCTGCAAATCATCAGGACAATGGTTGAAACATACCTTGACTGAAACCAAGCGCAACAGTTCATCAAAGTCAATCAATTATTTACTGGTAAGTTTTCGTAAACTTTGCAAGACTGACAATTTGAACTGAAACAAAATGCTTACAAATAAGCTCAAACTTACATATGGGTTTTCATCAATCTCCTGCAAAGCCTTAATTTCCCTGTGAGACAGACAAGAATAAAAGCATGTTTCTGTTTCAGAAATTTGTTTTGACACGAGAAACTGGAAAATGTGGTGTAATTTGAATGAACGAGTAATAACCATTTCCATGCAGAGTGATATGGCAGAACAACCAAACGTCATGCACAAGGGGTCACTTGTCACCGAGTTACGGTTTAAAAATGGATTTTACCTCAAAGCAGTATTGGGTATTCCATCATCCAGCCTCCGTAATGGAACTTTCTTCAACGCACATATTTCGCCACTCTGTTGTGCATACAAAAAACATGAAAAGAAACAAGTTTGCGTAAGATTACTCAACAAAGATTAATAATGAAATACAAAATAATAATTATTCCTCAGAGCCTGAGTTTCAGATCTTTTTATGGAAGTCACCCAATACAAGGCTAAAAGCTACACTTAGTAAAGGGCTACAACAGAGGTGGTGGGGGTTGGCCACATTTTAGGTTGCCAGCCCTACCACCCTTACGGTTTTCCTGGGTCCAGATCTAAACAGAGGATAAATCTTTAAAGTATATTTTACAATTTTATAAGTCTCAACTTAAGTTAAAACTTGAAAAAAATTTAAGTGAATGAAAATTAACAATGCAGACTTATTTCATTCAAATTCTGAAATCTGATATTCATTTTTTATTTAATGCAAGATTATTTCAAAGAAAACTTCCTAGCCCTGTCCAATTTGGTCTCGGAGTCTGCTATAAAAAAAACATTTCCTAAATTACTGGACTTTGTCCACTAGTCCAGCGCAAATGTTGAGTCCTGTCCAGCATGTATAAAAATCTTTCATAACCATTGTGAAGTACATTAACATTTCTGAAAAAAGGTGGGTTTCCGTAATAATGAGCCACCCTGTATGTTATTGCAGGCCTACACTTACCTCAATGTGTCTGGCTTTAAAGACAATTCCATGAGCACCCTCCCCAATCCTGCCAAGGATTGTATACTGCTCCATCATGCAACTGTCACTAAAGAAGAAGAAAAACAGTTCACAAATACTAAGATACTAATTTTTTTGAGGTACAGATTACCAGAACAGGGGCAGATTTTTAATTTTTTTTTAGGGGGGGGGGGGGGTTTCGTTCCTCATTTGATTTTTATGCTAAGCAAACAACAGCTAAATACCAGTCACAGGCAACATATATCACACAGAGTTTTGGCTGGTAACCTGATTTTACCGAGCAAGGTTGTTTTGTGCTTAAATAGTTGTTATCAAGGAAGGTTAGTTATTAAATTTTCCAAGATTTTGCTGTTCGTGACAAATTTTGGTGGGGGGAACGAAAGTAAAATGTTTTCCCAAATAACTACCCCTGCTTACCCTGCAACCATCGTTTGTCCAAAAGGCCTATATTCCACACACACAAACATTCTTGGAATTGCTTCACTTTTTTTTGGGGGGGGGGGGGGGATTTTACTCTGCGCAATCGTGCAATAGCACAGCATGATCTCTCGATCTATCGATAGTGCAAGCATCGATAGATCGCGCAAGCATCGGTCCATCGCGCAAGCATCGGTCAATCGCGCAAGCAACGGTCCATCGCGCAAGCATCGGTCCATCGCGCAAGCATCGGTCAATCGCGCAAGCATCGGTCAATCGCGCAAGCATCGGTCAATCGCGCAAGCAACGGTCCATCGCGCAAGCATCGGTCCATCGCGCAAGCATCGGTCCATCGCGCAAGCATCGGTCCATCGCGCAAGCATCGGTCCATCGCGCAAGCATCGGTCAATCGCGCAAGCAACGGTCCATCGCGCAAGCATCGGTCCATCGCGCAAGCATCGGTCAATCGCGCAAGCATCGGTCAATCGCGCAAGCAACGGTCCATCGCGCAAGCATCTGTCAATCGCGCAAGCATCGGTCAATCGCGCAAGCAACGGTCCATCGCGCAAGCATCGGTCAATCGCGCAAGCATCGGTCAATCGCGTAAGCAACGGTCCATCGCGCAAGCAACGGTCCATCGCGCAAGCATCGGTCAATCGCGCAAGCAACGGTCCATCGCGCAAGCAACGGTCCATCGCGCAAGCATCGGTCAATCGCGCAAGCAACGGTCCATCGCGCAAGCAACGGTACATCGCGCAAGCATCGGTCCATCGCGCAAGCATCGGTCAATCGCGCAAGCAACGGTCCATCGCGCAAGCAACGGTCCATCGCGCAAGCATCGGTCAATCGCGCAAGCATCGGTCAATCGCGCAAGCATCGGTCAATCGCGCAAGCAACGGTCCATCGCGCAAGCATCGGTCAATCGCGCAAGCATCGGTCCATCGTGCAAGCAACGGTCCATCGCGCAAGCAATCGGTCCATCGCGCAAGCATCGGTCCATCGCGCAAGCAACGGTCCATCGGGCAAGCATCGGTCCATCGCGCAAGCATCGGTCCATCGCGCAAGCAACGGTCCATCGCGCAAGCATCGGTCCATCGCGCAAGCATCGGTCCATCGCGCAAGCAACGGTCCATCGGGCAAGCATCGGTCCATCGCGCAAGCATCGGTCCATCGCGCAAGCATCGGTCCATCGGGCAAGCATCGGTCCATCGCGCAAGCATCGGTCCATCGCGCAAGCAACGGTCCATCGCGCAAGCATCGGTCCATCGCGCAAGCATCGGTCCATCGCGCAAGCATCGGTCCATCGCGCAAGCAACGGTCCATCGCGCAAGCATCGGTCCATCGCGCAAGCAACGGTCCATCGCGCAAGCATCGGTCCATCGCGCAAGCAACGGTCCATCGCGCAAGCATCGGTCCATCGCGCAAGCATCAGTCCATCGCGCAAGCATCGGTCCATCGCGCAAGCATCGGTCCATCGCGCAAGCATCGGTCCATCGCGCAAGCAACTGTCCATCGCGCAAGCAACTGTCCATCGCGCAAGCATCGGTCCATCGCGCAAGCAACGGTCCATCGCGCAAGCAACTGTCCATCGCGCAAGCATCGGTCGCGCAAGCATCGGTCCATCGCGCAAGCAACGGTCCATCGCGCAAGCATCGGTCCATCGCGCAAGCAACGGTCCATCGGGCAAGCATCGGTCCATCGCGCAAGCATCGGTCCATCGCGCAAGCATCGGTCCATCGGGCAAGCATCGGTCCATCGCGCAAGCATCGGTCCATCGCGCAAGCAACGGTCCATCGCGCAAGCATCGGTCCATCGCGCAAGCATCGGTCCATCGCGCAAGCATCGGTCCATCGCGCAAGCAACGGTCCATCGCGCAAGCATCGGTCCATCGCGCAAGCAACGGTCCATCGCGCAAGCATCGGTCCATCGCGCAAGCAACGGTCCATCGCGCAAGCATCGGTCCATCGCGCAAGCATCAGTCCATCGCGCAAGCATCGGTCCATCGCGCAAGCATCGGTCCATCGCGCAAGCATCGGTCCATCGCGCAAGCAACTGTCCATCGCGCAAGCAACTGTCCATCGCGCAAGCATCGGTCCATCGCGCAAGCAACGGTCCATCGCGCAAGCAACTGTCCATCGCGCAAGCATCGGTCGCGCAAGCATCGGTCCATCGCGCAAGCAACGGTCCATCGCGCAAGCAACTGTCCATCGCACAAGCATCGGTCCATCGCGCAAGCATCGGCCCATCGCGCAAGCATCGGTCAATCGCGCAAGCATCGGTCAATCGCGCAAGCATCGGTCAATCGCGCAAGCATCGGTCCATCGCGCAAGCATCGGTCCATCGCGCAAGCATCGGTCCATCGCGCAAGCATCGGTCCATCGCGCAAGCATCGGTCCATCGCGCAAGCATCGGTCAATCGCGCAAGCAACTGTCCATCGCGCAAGCATCGGTCCATCGCGTAAGCATCGGTCCATCGCGCAAGCATCGGTCCATCGCGCAAGCATCGGTCCATCGCGCAAGCAACGGTCCATCGCGCAAGCATCGGTCCATCGTGCAAGCATCTGTCGATTGTGCATGAGTAGAGTTTGCGTCACCGAAGAACTTGCTCGATCGGCCAATCACGCAAAGCTGTTCCTGCATGATCAGCTGATCTCCCAAGTTCTGTCCTGCATGATCAGTCGATCGCGAACACACCCTTCACCACTGACAGATTGTGCAAACCCATTCTCGCACGATCTAACATGTCTAACTTTGCACGATTGGTAGATCGTGCAAAGTCTGCACTTCACAATTGGCCGATGATTGCCCGATCTATAAAAGATTGCACGATCGACATCAACAAGAACGCATGCAATAGAGTGACCACCTGATCACTGATCGCTGTCAGTGCTTCAGGAAACAGCCTTCGTACAGCGAGCCCCTCCCCCCCTCCCCCCCCCCCCCCACTTTTTCCACTTGGGGAAAATGGCTCCCCCACTTTTGGCAGTTCCGCAAAAAGAAAAACATATCAACCAAATGGTGCTCAGACTTTATTTTCCTTTTAAAAAAAATCCTCCAAAACCACTGAAATCAAAGAAAAAAGAAAATTTAATCTACTTAAATAAAAATAACCATTTGATTAAAAACCTAAAGGAAAGATTTTACTTTAATACCCCTACAAAAATCGGTCAGGAATAGCACATTTTTGGAAAATAACCATCCATCTGTGTTCAGAATTGCATAAACACTTGGCACAACCTATAAATTTGAGAATTTATTTGGGAAATTTTCGTGCAATATAGGGGAAGAAAGTTTGTGTTTTCTGTGTTAGATGTTCTTGGCACAGTGTATTGGTCACTCAGTCAAAGTGTTCACATACATGTCAATTTCTGCCTCAATTTTACAGATTCTGTTGAAATAAATCTTGAAATAACAGGTTGTGCCACATATTTAGATAGTTGTTATCAAGGAGGGTTAATTATTTTCCAAGATTTTGCTGTTCCTGATCGATTTTGGTGGGGGTATTAACCCCTTGAGCCCGGGAAAACCGGGTATTTCATGGGGTATGGCATGGGGGCATCGGGGCACCAAGTCGGGTTATGCAGCCAAGTGAAACGGAAACAAGAGGCTTCTGCAGCCAAGCATAATGTACACATACCCCAATAATGGATTGAAAATGCAGAAATTGGCGTGTATAAGCGTCAACCGGCCAGGTGGCGATTTTCAATCTGCACATATTTGGGTCAACCGTACGCAAGGGGTTAAAGTAAAATCTTTCCAACCTAAAACTTAAGAAATCTTTAACAAAAATATTAAAAATTTTATCGGACAGCACAGCAGGGATTTGATCCAGGGTCCCCAGCCATCAAAATCTGATGCCTTTAATACCAATCGAGCTACCGAAGCGCTCTGGCAGGATGGCGGGCAGTTTTAAATCTGATATAGGCCTACGTTCGCATTGTATGCCATAATGGGGATTGTGTAGTGTGGGCCCTGTTTCCTATACGGGAACAATAAACCTAAAAGTGGATTTTTGTTCTCTATACGGAACAGGGCCCTACACTACACAATCGCCAAAAGAGTTAAGATTAAAGGGACACATTGCTTTGGATTTGGCGATTTGGGCTATAAAAATGAAATGGATATGGTTGGGCAATTATTATAACCGTCTGTGATATTCAATTACTTTTTTGATCCATTTTGTAGGCCTACTGTGGCACAGTGCGCAGCACTGGCGATGTGTCGCGAGGTAGAGAATGGTACCTGGCGATCATCTGATAGGTTTACAAGTTACAAGGCAACTGGCTGCGGTGCCAGCCTAAAGACTCTTACAGCGTATTTTGCGCATTATTTAGACGGTGGTATTTACTACTGGAAATAAGTCTATGTTTCGCGGGTCAGATGTCAGGGTTCAGATGCAAATGTTTGGTTTTGTAATCACTACTCACTAGTAATTACAACACATGATTATAAGTGTTTGTTTGCATGAACAACTCATAATAAAAGATTAGGAACATTTCCAAACAGCAACATTTCTTGACATTTGAAGGCAATGTGTCCCTTTAAGTCTGCTTTAGGTTAAAAATGTCATTTTGGAATGAGAAAAAAATACCTCCGACTCTATTTTAATAAAAAATAAAGAGGGGCCGTACACTACACAATCGCCGCTGTTAACAATAGCATTTGAAACGTTACAGCTGCCGTAAATAGCCACTGCGCGGTAGGGCTGACGATATTGACTTTTTTCTTAGTCGATTTTTTTCCCTCGCGATATCGCCGATATGGCGATAAAATCGTCAACAAATTTCAGCATGATTAGAAAGTTCGTTCATAACTACATAATAGCCGGACGTGTTTGTCGCCAGTCATTGTTTGAGGCCGTTTTTAGGCCAGCCATCAATTGAGGAACAGCGTAGTCTAAGCTTAGTCTGCGGATATCTGGATCAAAGCCTTTTCTTTGTTACCGCCACCAGCCAGAGCCATTACCCTATACACTCCAAACTATTGTTACCTAACATATCCCCCTAGATTTCTTAAAAGAATTGTTGAGATTCCGGGAACACAATGACCGACACAAGGGGGAGGGGGGTTTCCCTTGCCCACATATCGCGCTTCAAATGGCTAGAGCTGGGCTGGCTAATTTGCATGTGAATGAAACTACTTATTACAATGAAGTGCGGAGTACGCTGATTGTATACTTTTGATATTTAGAACATTTTAATAGATTTTGCATCTTATCGCCGATTTACTGACAGCTTGTCCATTATTATAAACTTAGACTTTAAACCGAAAAATATTGTATTCTCCCCTATTTATATTTTTTCTGCGAGTTGTTGAATCACATTTAATTTTTTTAAATTGAATTAGCATTTTAAAAGAATGATCCCGAATCGAAACAAATGTTCGCGAAAACTTCTAAAGTTTTTAACCACAAGATTTTGTCAGATGAGAAAATAAAAGTAGGCCACTGTACGTTATTAATCAGTATGTTCGATGTGACCAGAAAATTTCCCTTGTTCCCCTTTTAAGACAGACGATTTTTAATATTTTTAATGAAACATTCAGGATAACTTTAAAATGCTGGTAGTCGAGCACCACATGGCTGGATTTGTGCAATATTTCTATCTCTCCATCACTCAGTGCCCGCTGGATAAATGTACTCTCCAGATGCCATGTGTGGTTGGCATGGAATATTTTTTAAGTTTTATTTTCGCATGCTTTGCAGTCTAGGGTTGCAGTCTAGGGCACCCTACACAAAGAAACTCTGGAGCTGAACCCATTGTATACATTTTGTTACACGGTATTACAATGTATAAATAATTGTATACCTCGCAAAAGTTGAGCTGTCAATCACTTCATAAGGTTTCAGGGCTAGGTGTGCAGGATATTCTATTTCAGACGTACTTTTCTTTCAGGGCGAATGAATACTGACATTGTAATGAGTATACTGAATTTTTAAGCATACATGTACATGTAGCTTGTCGGAACAGGTGAGCATTAATATTCCAAGCAAAGGATACAATAATCCATCCTTCCGTTTAATTCAGCCATGGGAGGGTAAAAAATATTCTCCTTGCTCGACGTTAAATACAGCAATCGATGGATTTATTTTATCAGCTATGTATTTAATCAGCTTTGTGTTATATTTGTTCTGCTTGCTCTAATTTTTCTGGTGATTTTCACGGCAAGGTTGCGCGCGTTCAGCCCACCCACTCGACTAAAAGCGAATTGTGTAGATACCAACAGTCAATCCGTGTGAACCAGCTGATCTATTTAGAGCTTATCAGCAGGAGGCACGAACCGCGTGCGAGCAGCCTGCAGAGAAGCATTTCTCAGTGAATGGTTGAAATGGATACGCCCACTAATTTGCATAGATTTAAATATGGCTCAGTCTACACAAAACCACATTTTGAGAAGTTTTCAGGGTTAACTTTATGAAAATTACACTGGGGGTAACACAAAGGGTAACACCAGTGGTTTAAGTTAATAACTTCTTTGCAATACAATCGGCATAATTTGGTCTAATTGCGGTGAAAATGATCATTTTCTAGCTGCCTACCATGAATAGAAATTGCACCATTTTTGTAGACTATCGGATCGCTTGTTCAATGTCATTTGGTGATTTTCTTAAAACGTCCCCGCAGTACGAATCACCGAGCCACCAAGTGGTCAATTATCCTATTTACACTATAAATAAAAAGTTCGAAAGGATGATGTCACTTTGACTTGAACCTCGCTTACCAGGAAATAAATTTTAGCGAATTTGCTGGTTAAAAAGAAAGTATCACAATTTGTTTAAGGTAAAATAGGGGTTCCAAAATTTTTTTTTACAGATTTTAAAAACGATATCGGCGATATCTCAATTTTTCGATTTTAAAAAATATGTAGCTGATTTCGATTTTTGGGCGGCGAATATCGCATCATCGCGATTTTATCGTCGTATCGCCCAGCACTACTGCGCGGTCATGCTATTTAGCGTTAACAAGCGTCAACAAGCGTCAACAAACCCGATCAGCGTCAACAAAGCGTCAACAAGCTCAAAATGCAAATTTAAGATTCACAAAAGCTATACTTGTATTCAACAAACTCTCGCATCTCGTATTATGTAAGAAATTGGGCGAATTCCCAAATTTTATGATGACAAAATTACGATGAATGGGCACCGCCATCTTTGTTTTCTCTTTTGCGCATGCGCGATTGCACCATGTCCCTGATGCGCAGCTCCCGCATGCACCGCACCACGCGACAACCTGTTTATGCCGGCGACTGTTTCGCGAGTGGTATAACAGTCGCGGTACGTGTTCGTGTTTAGATACATGTAGTATATTGATTCGAGGTTGCACGCGCGTCATGGGGGAGGAAATTCTTCACGAAACAGTCGCCGGCATAAACAGGTTGTCGCGCGGTGCATGCGGGCGCTGCGCATCAGGGTGACGTCATGCAAGGTTGAGGAGGCACTATTTGAACTCCAAGAAAGCGAAAAGACATGTTCTGCGGGGGTCTCTGGGAATTAAACGGTAAAATTTCACTTTTTATTTAGATGTTAAGTAAACCTTGGTACATTCATCTGATCATGGAACTCCACTTGTTCAGATGGTGGCGTATCTAGTATTTTGGTGGCCGTTGTAAGGTTAAATTCTGATTTATTTTTTGGATTTTAGACGTATTGAATTAATGAATAGAAAATCGTCAAACGCTGCCTTGGACCCTACTATCGCCAGATCATGTCCAAATGTTAAAAAAGGCGATAAAGGGTCCAAGTTACTCGGACTAGTTGATGTCGTACTTTAAGATACTTTTAAATACTAATGATACTTTTAAATAATAAAAGGAGCCCACTAAATATTGTGAATAACATGTTTAAGCTTAACAATAACAGTGCTTTTATAAATTGTTGACGCTTTGTTGACGCAGAGTAATTGCAGAATACCCCGCCACCCGAAAGAACCCCCTAAAAAACGCGGATACGCGGATACGGGGTGGGATGGAGTCTGACCAGGCGATAGAGGGGGAAATTTCTAAGTCCAATGTATGTCCCCGGAGGTAGATACGCGGATACGCGGATACGGGGTGGGAGGGAGTTGCAATGGGAAGCTCTGAAAAAAAGTCCAATCCACCTACCAGGAGGTGGATACGCGGATACGGGGATACGGGTGGGATGGAGTGTGGCGGGGCGATACAGGGCGCCATTTTCCCTTTAAAAAAAATCCTCCGAGGGGGCTGGAATCTGACTTGCTCGCGTAATTCGAATGGGAAGCTCGGTCAAAAGTCTAAGTCCAATGTATGTCCCCGCAGGTGGATACGCGGATATGCGGATATGCGGATATGCGGATACGAGGTGGGAGGAAGTCTGGCGGGGCGATGTATGTCCCCGGAGGTGGATACGCGGATACGCAGATACGGGGTGGGATATGGAGTGTGGCGGGGCGATACAGGGCGCCATTTTCCCTTTAAAAAAAAATCCTATGGAGGAAGGTATGTGAATAGTTTATACTTTATTGAGGGCAATGAACAGTGACCCCGTATTCGCGTATCCGGATACGAGGTGGAGATACGAGTGGCAGGGTAATCTGCAATTGTGCCGTTGACGCTTGTTGACGCTAATTAGCATGACCCGGTGTCATGCCAAAAAGTGTCCGGTGCCAAATACTGTCCGCTCATTAGCATACTGCTCTCTGATTGGTCAATTGGGTATTACATCATCGCGATACCGGAAGCTTGCTAAATAGTGTCCGGGCGTATATACGGACGTACGCGTAGCGTGCATTTATCGCGTCCTTGCCGTCAAGCTAAGTTCTCATTCGCATCTTTTAATATCTTTTTGGGTTTATTTTTATGAAGGGGGAACATAAGTAACAAGCAGACAGTATAATAAAATTGAACGGGCCTGTCAAGAAAAAAAGTGGATAAAAACTCATTCAACGATTCAAAATAGTCACTGGTACCATCATGGAGGTAGTACCTCCATGGTACCATGGAGGCTACCTCCATGCTGGTACAAAGTATTTGGCAAGGAACGGACAGTATTTGGCAGCAATTTAGCGGACAGTATTTGGCAAGGAACGGACAGTATTTGGTAGCGTGCTTTCTGTGTGTGGGTATTCATCATATTGTGCTGTGCATAATGCAACGTTGCAACGCATGAGTGTAATACATGCCAAATAGTGTCCGTGTCTTTTGCGCGTGCTCAGCGGCCAGTATTTGACCAATCAGAGAACAGTATGCTAATGAGCGGACAGTATTTGGCACCGGACACTTTTTGGCATGACACCGCCACTGCGTTTATTAAAATAGGATAGCAAAAAATGATTGGTGAAAATGAAAAGCCGTCAGAGGAGGATTACGCTGTCGTCAGAAGACCCCTAGAACGCGTCTTTGCACCTCCACCTTCTCAACACCCATCCAACATTTAAAACGGCGAGAAGTTGCACAAACCATGAACTCAAATGTGAAAATATCACTTACCAACATACCGCTCATCAGCAGCTAGGACAAAATCGCACTTTTCGCAGCAGTTGTCTTGGTTGTAGATCGTAAACATTCGATTGAGGGCGCTATAACATTTTAACTGTCTGCAGATATCGCTTCGTATGCATTTTGCACGTGCCGGCACCTTAATTGAACTTTTCCCCCAAGTTTCTCCCGGAAAAACAATTTTTTTTTCTGCATTGCTACTTTTCTAGCACTATGAATGAGACATCGAACGAAAATAACCCGCCCTGCGTTTAGTTTACGAATAATGTACAAAATAATGTGGAATTGTTTCGGCAGTGCAGATCCTGTTCGCGTACGTACGTAACTGAAAACAATGGCCAATCCGAAGAGTAGTCATGCGACAAAGCAGTGCGGGCCGGACTGTCGCCCAATAATTTTTCGGTTGAAGTAAAATATACAAAAAAGAGATACCTGCAAGAGATGGTGACTTCCAAGGCTAATTTGTTAAATAAATGACCAAAATGGTTTAATCCTATACCTCGTTTTTTTTCTTCCTGAGAATGTTGTCCCTAAATAAAAGGTTAGACGCAATTTTCAAGTTCCCGGCGCGGAACCCGTTTCAAAAGGTTTACCAGAATTTTTACCTGCAATTTTTTTATTCAAAAAGAGTATCTGGGGTTTTTTTGGGGGACGTTTTTAGTTACTTTCAAATGTTACTAGGTTAAGGAAATGAGATGTATTCGAAATCTCTCATGACAGCGGAGCCGTTGAATCATCGGGCGCTGTTTATTACACGAACAATTTTGTCGGGACACCGGCGCGGGACATTCGTTCGCCGAACAAAATTAGGCAGTGTCCGAAACGGGTTTCCAGAGCTACAGCTACGGTAGTCTTGGTTCAAGACGTTGTTACGTATATACGCGATAACCGGCCGCCGCGAGAGGGCGTTATCACGACAAACTATAAGAGAAGGGACACATTGCTTTGGATTTTGCGATTTGGGCTATAAAACTGAAATGGATATGGTTGGGAAGCTTTTTTTAAAAGTAGAATATAAATATTCACGTAACTATCCCTTCAAATTGCGTGGTTTTTGTTAAATTTCGTGACAAATAACGGTCCGCCATTTTGTAGAACCAAATTTTTGACTCCACAAAATGGCGGACCCTGTTCACCAGTCGTATTTCCAGTCGCAGCTGGTTGAAGTACGTTCTGTTGATCCTTTCCAGTCGCAGCTGGTTGAAGTACGTTCTGTTGATCCTTTTTGATTTAGTGTGGCACGCACGGCGCGCAGCACTGGCGATATGTGTCGCGAGGTAGAGAATGGTATCTGGCGATCATCTGATAGGTTTACAAGGCCACTGGCTGCGGCGCCAGCCTAAAGACTCTTACAGCGTATTTTGCGCATTATTTAGACAGTGGTATTTACTACTGGAAATAAGTCTATGTTTCGCGTGTCAGATGTCAGGAGTCAGAGGCCAATTTTTTGTTTTGTAATCACTACTCATCAGGATCACTAATTACAACACATTATAAGTGTTTTTTGCATGAACAACTCTTATAAAAGATAAGGAACATTTCAAAACAGCAAAATGTCATGACATTTGAAGGCAATGTGTCCCTTTAAAGACCAACTAAAACGCCAATTTTTCTTATGACTTTTTTGACTTATCTGATAGTTTATGCGTCCCCAAAACTAATGTAACAAGTTTCATGATTCTGAAAAATCAAAAAAAAAGTTTTTGAGCCTTTTCTTTCTGAGCCACTTTGACTCGATTCAGAAAAGGCCGAGGTCAACTGCGTGCCGCATCGCGCGAGTATTGACGTATACGTGTAGAAACATATGACGTCACTGTATTATACGACAATGTTTTACGTAGAGTCTGTACGTATTTTTGTGTCTAAGGCTAGTATTACTTGCTGTGCTTTTTGCTCATAATTCAGGAGTAACACTACGATAAACATATTTTAAAGTGTTGACATCTTTGTGAGACACATTTAGAATTGGGGTTGTAGGCTTGTTCTTGCTGAAAAGCTAGTTATGAGTCATACTTTCCTTTGTTTGCAGTCGGCTTTTATTAGGACCTGCGCGGTGAGTTGTGTGTGAGCTGATGCTATACTCTAGTCTGGCGACTTTGCTTATGCAGCCCTCATAAGGACCCGCACCTTCTCAGAACTATACACACAATTTATGTTATAAGGTACCAGACTCAATCGCATGCAGTGCATGCGGTACCGTGCGTGTACAATGCATGTTGAGTCAAGCGAGCGTGGACAGGGAGACGGCCGGGGCTCTGGCTGCTCGAGACGGCAACCGCAGGGAACGTCGTCGCGGTGGTGCGCGTGAGTCCGGGACACGATTGGAATGCTCGGTGCCTTTAGAGTTGTAATGGCTCCAGCCTTCAAACGGAATTGTGCCTTCAAACGGAATTGTGCCTTCAAACCCAGCTGAGTTTTCATACTAACACTATCATCTATACAGTCTTTGGCAAAATACAGATATTGTATTGTCTACAAAGCGGACCCACTGTCGCATTTGAGCTCCATTCAGCACTGGGAATCGCAGTAAGGTTAGGTCATGGTTTTTGTCGCTGTTCCTCGTGCAACCCCCAACTAACTACACACGATCCAGGCATAATGATTATCTCAGAACCATGCTCATACTGAAATAATATCAAAATTAAACAAAATAGACGGGAAAACGGAGGAGTTAGGTCGACAAAAACTCTTCAGCAGCATCAACTTCACGTACGTACATGCATAGTGTTTGGCTGTAGCATCAACCGACTCTACACGTGTACGTCACGGGGTCACGTACATACATTTAACATACATAATGAGCTTTCGCGAAACAGGATAAATGGTTCAGAATAACAACCCTTTTTTTTTTAAATAAAAAAATCCCTCTCGTCTGCAAACTGATCTCCATCAGTTAAAAAAGTATTTAAACTGTCGGAAAAGTCCAAAAATAAAAAATAAAAATTGGCGTTTTAGTTCCTCTTTAACCGCCAGTAACAACGTCTTGGGAATTTCGTAGAAGCCGTGTTGTGCGCACACACCTGCTTAGCCTAATGTTGCATGCAGCGCGCATTATGTAGTTTGCATAATACATAAATAAATGCATTATGCATAGATCTAACCCCCTGACTGTACTACTACCGCCCGAGTGTTAGTATGAAGATCAAGGTACAGGTCCGTGCTATTTAGATTAGGGACCATTAGATTTGATACGCGTACGGGATACGTATGCGGCTCGAAAAAGTCGCCTGTTCAATCACCATTTTGCGTTGTTATTTCATATGGTACACTATCGGCAATTTACATCTCATATAAAAATGTTGAAATGTATAATGAAAAACTGATACAATTATCACAGAAAATGGTGATTTAATAAGCGATTTTTTTCGAGCCGCAGACGTATCCCGTACGCGTATCAAATCTAATGGTCCCTAATTGTTTGGTAGGGCCGATCGGGAAGGGAATGAACTAAAAAGTTCCGGAATGATGGAAATATAATAAACAGAAAATCTTAACGGGGCTGAATATGATATATTATAATGGTTCTGAGGAGATAAACTAAAACAGGCCGTGATAATAATAAAATAAATAGCTCATGAGCTCACGAGGCCGCCCTAGTCTTTACGGCCGGGGAAAACGGAGATTATCGTACCCTGGTGATTCGATTGTCACAGTTCACTGAGACGCACTCTTGATCTCCTGCGGGTTTTCTCCACTGGTAAAACTCGACAAAAATTCAGGCTCATGTTTGCTTTGAGGCTGGACGCGAATCCCCGCCGAGAAACCCCAGCGATTCCCTACCTCCGAGTCGACTTCAATTCAACGGACGACTTGTCTCAACGGAAGACTTGTCTCCACGGACGACTTGTCTTCCCATTTGACGCAAAGACGGTCGAGTTGTCTCAACGGTCGAGTTGTCTCGAGTCGAGTCGGCCAACGGTCGAGTTGTCTGAGAGCCCCGACGGTTTAATATAATGGAGAGATATTACTTGCATGTAACAAGTAATTTCCCGCAGATACACACACCATCACCCAGGTTGCCTGCCCGGTCCCGCCCGGCATCTTCCAATTCCCCGTTGTATCTCCCTCGCGTCGATCGTCACAGTTGCAAGACGTACGTCGCATGCGACGAACACAAGCGGTGAACACTGCAGCCGCTAGCGCATAGCCGGCCGGCTGCGCCTGCACGGCATGCAAAGCCATATGAAGCACGATATGGGGGAAAAGGGACCCCCCCTCTTTTGTGTTGGTCATTGTGTTCCCGGAATCTCAAGAATTCTATTCAAAAATCTAGGGGGGGGTGTTAGATAACAATAATCTGGAGTGTGCTTAGGGTATAGGGATAAAAAGGGGGGTACCCTTTTCCCCCATATCGTGCAGGGTATCTGCAAAGCATAGCATGCAGATTCGATCGCGAACTTACACCAGCGCCCCTTCGGCCGGCCAGCAGTATAGATAGCTACCAGACTATTGTGCAACTTCATGGCAGCTCTTCTTCGTATGTGCGCGTGCGTGAAAATAAAATGTTCTCATTTTCATACAGAATTGACGCATGCGCACTAGTTTCCTCCATTTTTCGGGGGGGGAGATTTTACGAAATTCCCAAGACGTTGTTAATGTTACTGGCGGTTCGTGGCTATTAATAGTTTGTCGTTATAACGCCCTCTCGCGGCGGCGGTTATCGCGTATATACTTACGCAACAACGTCTTGAACCAAGACTACGGCTACGGCTATTGTCAGCATTTCTTTACGTAGAAGCCATTTTTTGCGGTGGTGCCGCGCTCGCGCGTGCAGGCTGCCCGCGTTCTTTAATTTGAGTCGGGAACGCATTTTGGCAAGTTGTAAACACCCTGTTGGTCGAAGCTGCTTCGAGCGCGTGGTGCGTAAAACATGCACGCGAGCGTGGTGTCACCGCAATAAATGCTTCGAATTTTGGTCGCCGGATTAGTCTATACCCACCGGTAGCTCTGTTATGTATATCCCCCATCCCCTTGTAGGATTTTCTAAGTGAAAAACCCCTAGACTCAATAATGGTATCGAAAGATCAAATTACTGAATTTATTAACTTTTTTCTAGGTTTTCCCGGACGATTTCGGAAAATGTGCGCATTAATTTGTAAAAGATGCATTCGTTTTTGTGCGAAATAGAATGAACATTCACAATCCCGTTTTTTATTTAACAATTGATAATTCTATTTCCATAAAGGTGCATATGCTATTCAGTCGTAAAATAAAAATCAGCGTACGATTTCCCGAATGTGCACGGAATTTAGTATATTGATAATTCATTTTAGCGCGAATTCAAATGCACATCCGCAATCCTGTTTTCCTTTTAATTTATCATCAATCTATTTCGCTAAATGTGCAGCCGATTTCCCGCGCAGTGTTTTTTAATGCATGCCTGGTCAAGCATTGGAATTTATTTATATGTTAATAAAAGTGACATATGGGGAACTAAACCAGGTGGTCTATCTTTTGAAACATAGGCTACTAACTATAAATCCTATAAAAAATCCTAAGCTGAAGAAAATTGTTTTTTCTTTGCTCAGACAAAGAATTAACAATAAAAAAAGAACAAACACATTAATGATCAATTAGGCCTACAATACATTGATTAATTAATGAATCAATCAAAGTTGTATTATTGTATAGACTTGTATAGGCCTATATACTTTATTTAAATTGAATGCAGAATTTGCGAATTTAAATTATAACAAATGGAAAAGAATATTCAATTCAGGCAATGTCACAATGACAAATCGATTTTCTGCGAAATAGATTGCACATTCTTAATAATCAGCCACGCATACATCAAACCGAATGCACATTTTGAATGATACAAAATGAAATCGAATGCTATTTGTTTGCGAAAATGAAATCCGGATATACGTCGTTCTCAAAATCAGCGCGAAATTGAATTTAAGTTTTACAAATTCAAACGCACATTTTACAAAATCGTCCGGGAAAACCTATAAATAAACTAAACAGGGATACTGACAATTTGGGAGACCGCGAACATAGGGCAAGATGGCTCAGTTGGTAGGACTCGTCGCAGGTTCGAATCCCGCTCCTGCCAGTTTCTTTGTTCACTTTGAAAATGGTTACTTTCTAATTAGAAATTATAATGTAGGCCGCGCCTATGCCTTATTTTGTGTCAAATTTGATGTAATATTAGAGGTAATCAGTACGGTATTCATCCAAATTTTTATCATGACAAAAAGCCACATTAACATTATCCTATTAATACAAAAAGAAAAGAAAATTCAAATTGACAGCTAAAAAATTAGTGCATTGTCAATGCTATTGTTACAGGTGCCTCAGAACGCAGAGTTCCTTGTGAGGTAAAATGGACTTTGGATGGTTCACCCAGCAGTCAAGAAATTTAGGTTGGCCCATCATAGAAAAGCCTATTTATGGACAGATCTGACTCAAGTCGGGATTTACATCCCGTGCGATGATAGGCCTACATTTATGCCCCGTGTCCCGCGCCGTTCTGCTTTCGTGCAACTTTCTCCCAAATGTCCATAACATTAATGTCTTTTTTCATTCCACTGTGGTTGGAAATATTGCCGACAAGTACTGCCGGCCCATCAGCAAGGGCTTTCTCGATAGCATCATTTGTTGTCCGGAACTGGAGGTACTGTCCCACATTTCTGGGCTTCACCCCAAGCCTCTTCAAGACTAAGCCGACGAAGACATCGTCCCACGGTAGGAAGCGAACGTGTACGGACTCTCTAAAGACACCTGCTGCAGCATCGGCGGACAGTACGTAGCACACGCCTGAGAAATACGGCGCGTACGTCGGCTCCGGGTACAGCTCCAAACTGGTCCGCCACTTGGAGTATTTATCCCGGTGCGGCTTCGCCTTGAATTGCACTTTACCTTCGGCGTAGTTCTTCCTCGGCATCTTGACTAACCGTCTGACGATGTTGTGCACGTTTAACAGTACGTCAGCGTCGGCACTCGCGACGTATTTCGCGTCTGGGCAGAACGCGGAGGCCCATCGCCACCCCATTATGGTCTTGTACGTCAGATTTATATAATCGTCTATGAAATCTTCCCGGATGATATCGTGGTGTTGGCTGTTCTCGTCCACTACCATGGCGTTTAAGGTGGAGTTAATGCTCATTCCGACGAGGAACATTGTTAGCGCCCGTCTGCCGTCTACCTCGCTTAGTCCTCCCCAGGTTTTCCGTATCTTTCTCCGGGCGAAGCTGTGCTGTGGCCCGCACTTGACCAGGATCAGCAAGAAGACGTTCCGGTCTTCCGATGAATTTTTAACACAAACGAACTCATTTGACAAGGTGAAATTAAAAGGATGTGGATTGATGACCTCATCGGAGTACAAAGGATTACCCTGACGGGGAGTTGACAAACGTTTCTTTGTAAGTTTCTGGGTAGACAATTTGGTGCGGGCAGTCTCATTGAAGACGTTTAAAGCCGACCGTGTTTCTGGTGGCGGGGCAGGCATATCCAGTACGTGCGTTTTCGATGCGCAACTTCGTCTAAAGGCGATTTCACGCACGGCGAAAAAACAGACGATGGCGAAACAGACAATGTTCGTGACCCTTTTCACTTTGGTTTTGGTGACGTACATGATTCCAGTTTATCAAAATCCAAGATTTGATTCGTCATATACATGTAGCTCAAAAACTGGTCAAGTTTCAAAGACTGGTCAAGTTTAGACCAGTTGATACAGTAGAAATTCACCGGCGTTCTGTGTGCCGTATCAGTTCACGTTCTAGTCTTGGTTCAAGACGACAGTGATCGATAATGGATCGTGTAACGTCGCGTTTATTCGTTCCATCCATGCAGTACGCCCGCTGACGGTACGAATAAACTAACTAGTCATGCGCTCGCACTATCGTCTTGGGAATCCTGCAAAATGTGGGCGCGGCTGTAATATGCAAATGAGTTTGTTTGTGTTAATATTCATAACCTTCAAACAACATGGCGCTTCATGCAGTCGGCGACCCCATGACATACCATACGATAGTGTCTGGTTTGTGGGAAGAAACCAAAGATCGTATGTATACGCGTAACGCCGCGTATAGCAGTTATAGTCGTTATACTATTAGGCCTATATCTTTGGAAGGAACAAATAACATGCAAAACATATTTCTCTGTTAAATAAACGTGAAATTTATGTTTTTTATTGGGGATATCGTTGGGGATTATACTTCTGCATCACGTTACGTGTGTGATTCATGTCACAAGTAATTAAAGCACTGTCGAGAATCACGGACGCATTTTTTGTGTGAAATTCTTAAATTTAGTGAAATTCAATATGAATTGCCACACAGGCTGGCCTAGGGGTATAAGGGTATAAAATTCAGTGTTTATGATGGTTTTAAATATTTATTTATTACATTTCTTTACCCAGGGTGTGCCCAAACAGTGTAAAACTGGTTTCCATTGGGGCCCTGCATATTTTTAGTTAAAACTGAATATTTACACATTCATACAAAATATTTAAACAAATACAATAATGTTTACACAAATAAATCTATTTTCGGTTAACTTTTCAACTCTCGAGAAGCCTATTGCTGATTTACGGGATGGGCGAAAAACCCGCGAAAAAAAACCTTTTAGGGTGAAAAACAAGCGCAAATTCCCATCCGGCTCCAAAGTATTTTGGCAACCAAGTTTATAACTCCGCAGATCAGCGTAAATGACAGAAATATCACTGATAGATGGCTTTACGTAGCTCCGATTTAAATGTACTTAAAGAAGAACTAAAACGCCAAATTTTGTTTTTGACTTTTTGGACTTTTCCGACAGTTTAAATACTCTTTTAACTGATAGAGATTAGTTTGCATGCAGACGAGAGGGATGTTTTTATTTTTTAAAAAGGGGTTGTTATTCTGAACCATTTATCCCGTTTCGCGGCGAAAGCTCATTATGTATGTTAAATGTATGTACGTGACCCCGTACGTGTAGAGTCGGTTGATGCTACAGCCAAACACTATGCATGTACGTACGTGGAGTTGATGCTGCTGAAGAGTTTTTGTCGACCTTACTCCTCCGTTTTCCCGTCTATTTTGTCTAATTTTGATATTATTTCAGTATGAGCATGGTTCTGAGATAATCATTATGCCTCGATCGTGTGTAGTTGGGGGTTGCACGAGGAACAGCGACAAAAACCATGACCTAACCTTACTGCGATTCCCAGTGCTGAATGGCGACAGTGGGTCCGCTTTGTAGACAATACAATATCTGATGTTGGGCTGTCGAAATGGTCGAAAATATGTGCAGAACATTTCGCCAAAGACTGTATAGATGATAGTGTTAGTATGAAAACTCAGCTGGGTTTGAAGGCACAATTCCGTTTGAAGGCAGGAGCCATTCCAACTCTAAAGGCACCGAGCATTCCAATCGTGTCCCGGACTCACGCGCACCACCGCGACGGCGTTCAATGCGGTTGCCGTCTCGAGCAGCCAGAGCCCCGGTGTCATGCCAAAAAGTGTCCGGTGCCAAATACTGTCCGCTCATTAGCATACTGCTCTCTGATTGGTCAAGTGGGTATTACGTCATCGCGATACCGGAAGCTTGCTAAATAGTGTCCGGGCGTACGTAGCGTGCATCCATCGCATCCTCCTTTGCATGCCGTCAAGCTATCAACATTCGCATCTTTTAATATCACCTTTTGGGATTTATTTTACCTCTTTTATTGTTGATTTTTATTAATTTGACGAAAGGGCAATTAGCAGCATTAAAATAAGAATTATTCTCACTTTCTGGAATGTTGATTTTTATATTCGGATGAAAAAATTGCAAAACCACCCATTCATGTGGAAAATGTTTATAACTTGAAAAGATTGTAATTTCCCCTGAATTGAAACGCGAACTAGCTGCTTGATTGGTCTCTTGAACAGGGCATATCTTGTTATGCATCTTCATAATGTTCTTAAATACATATACTTACATGTATTATTTATAATAAATACAAAAAGGGGATTTTGGAGAGGAGAACATTGGGGGAAATATAAAGGGGAACATACAAGCAGACAGTATGATAAAATTGAACGGGCTGTCAAGAAAAAAAAAGTGGATAAAAACTCATCCAACGATTCAAAATAGTCTCTGGTACATGAATACGTATGAGGTATAGTAAACAAAAGTATGTGCCAAGGAACGGACAGTATTTGGCAGCAATTTAGCGGACAGTATTTGGCTAGGAACGGACAGTATTTGGTAGCGTGCTTTGTGCGTGGGTATTCCTATTGTGCTGTGCATAATGCAACGTACGTTGCAACGCATGCATGAGCGGACACTTTTTAGCAGCGGACACTATTTGGCATGTAATACATGCCAAATAGTGTCCGTGTCTTTTGCGCCTGCTCAGCGGCCAGTACTTGACCAATCAGAGAGCAGTATGCTAATGAGCGGACAGTATTTGGCACCGGACACTTTTTGGCATGACACCGGCCGTCTCCCTGTCCACGCTCGCTTGACTCAACATGCATTGTACACGCACGGTACCGCATGCGCTGCATGCGATTGAGTCTGGTACCTTATAACAGAAATTGTGTGTATAGTTCTGAGAAGGTGCGGGTCCTTATGAGGGCTGCATAAGCAAAGTCGCCAGACTAGAGTATAGCATCAGCTCACACACAACTAACCGCGCAGGTCCTAATAAAAGCCGACTGCAAACAAAGGAAAGTATGACTCATAACTAGCTTTTCAGCAAGAACATACATACAACCCCAATTCAACACTTTAAAATATGTATATCGTAGTGTTACTCCTGAATCATGAGCAAAAAGCACAGCAAGTAATACTAGCCTTAGACAAAAAATACGTACAGACTCTACGTAAAACATTGTCGTATAATACAGTGACGTCATATGTTTCTACACGTATACGTCAATACTCGCGCGATACGGCACGCAGTTGACCTCGGCCTTTTCTGAATCGAGTCAAAGTGGCTCAGAAAGAAAAGGCTCAAAAACATTTTTTTTTTTTTTTCAGAATCATGAAACTTGTTACATTAGTTTTGGGGAGGCATAAACTATCAGATAAGTCAAAAAAGTCACAAAAAAAATTGGCGTTTTAGTTATGGTCTTTAAGGAGTTTATGGTTCTCATTTGTTCGGGCAGATTATTCCATATACTGGCACCACTCACAGCGAAACTTGTGACGTAGCATTCCTTTTTGGCGAAAGGAACTTTCAGTGCCATTTGGGTCGATTGTCGTGTTTCACGAATCACTGTAAGTGGTGTGAACAGATTTGTCATGTACAAAGGAGTCATTTTGTTGAGGCTTTTGAAAACAAAGATAGCCTTTTTGGACTGAACTCTTTCTTTAAAAGGAATCCAATTTAGTCTGGCAAACATATCAGCTGAGGGGGTGAGGGAGGTACATTTAAGGATTATCCGTGCGGCTCTTTTGAGACATTTGTTGAGGGTATTGTCGTGAGATATGTACCTTCCTCCCCACACCGTACAGCAATACTCTAAATATGGCATAACTAAACTTACAAAGAGTGTGTGCAGGCTGCTTTGGGGAACGTAATCACGAATTCTGTTTAACAAACCCAATTTAGACGAAACAGTCTTCCTAATACGTATTCAACATGTGTACCCCAACTTAATGTTTCATCAACAACTAGGCCCTACACCCAAGCATTTACAAGATTTCACTTTTTCGATAACCTTATCAGCAATGCACACGTTCAGGTCGACGTTGGATATTTTCTGCCTTGAACCAATAAGCATACATTTGGTTTTGTTGGCATTTAATGCTAGTTTGTTTCTTAGGCACCAGTTGTGAATACTAGCAAGAGCTACATTCAAGTTCCTTTCTATTTCGTTAATACTAGAGGAGCTACAAGTTAACGTGGAGTCATCTGCATACATAAATAAGTTGCAATTTTGGGGTATACAGGATGGAAAATCACTACTATAAACAATGAATAAAAGTGGCCGTAAAATCGACCCTTGTGGAACGCCTATGTCTATGGGCAAGACCTTCGATAGTGTACCCTTAATATTTACAGACTGACTACGACCGCCTAGGTACGACTTAAACCAATTAATTCCAGAAGATGACAAATTCAGCTTCTTCAATTTGCCTAGTAGGATTACATGATCCACACAATCAAAAGCTTTACTGAGATCTATGAACACGCTACCTGTAACTTCACCTTGCTCCATAGCCTCAAAACACTTGTTTGTTAAATCGTGTAGAGTGCTTTCAGTTGAGTGCAAGGGTCTAAATCCCGATTGGCAACTAGGTATCAAATTGTTATCATCGAGGTAGCTACCCAGCAAACCATTTAACGTTTTCGGCACGTTTTCTGAACGTTTTCTTATGTTTTGCGGACGTTTTCAAAAAACGTCTTTTGGACGAAAGTTTGTGGACAGTTTTGGACGTTTTAAAAACGTAACTTTGTGTCGTTCTAAGAACGTTCCAAGAACTTTCCCAGAACATAAAAAACGTATTAAAAACTTTACTGGAATTAAGCTACGTTGCCAGATAGTAAGTGCAAATTTACAGAAATGAATGGAGTGGGAACCAGACTAAATAGAAGTAACTTATTACACCCATGTGGGACCCTTTTGGGCAGGTCTAGGCTAGCCCTTAAAGGAACCATGCTTCTCAAATTGACCGGATCACATTTTATTTCATAAAT
This sequence comes from Hippasteria phrygiana, assembly GCA_037893225.1. NCBI lineage: Eukaryota > Metazoa > Echinodermata > Asteroidea > Valvatida > Goniasteridae > Hippasteria > Hippasteria phrygiana. Next base: position 58,529 of record JAZGUH010000780.1, on the reverse strand, counting down.
AAATTTATTTATATGTATTAAATGTGAATTAAAAGCCAAACTGGTTCAAGCGAAGTTTTAGTGTGATTATTTGCCGCTCAAAAATTGACCCCCCCTTTTTTAAATTTGTTGAGACTCAAATTGAGGGCGCTGTTCGTGACGTAGACCGAGGCACCGAAATTCATGGATCGACTCGATAGTCTGGACCCGGCCGGCCCGTATACACACACTAGGTCTACACGTGCAATTGCGTAAGTTGCAACAACAACTAACATCGAACTTACCCTGATTTTCTCCCTTTAAGCGAAGGCTCCTCTGGGAATGGGCCGTTTAACTGCTTTCGCCTTTATCTTACTAACATCTGGGAACTTTGTTGGGATGGCAGTGGACTTGAGCATATTTTTAATGGTCATCCCAAAGGATTTGAAAATACCAGTATCGAAACACGACGGCTCAAAGTGGTCGCTACATAACGCTGAAAAGCTGCTGGGGCTCTTTGCTCTTGTCACCTTCACTTTCGCCGTCCAAATTCTCCGATATTTCGCTTCAGTTGGAAATATATGAAGGCTTACTCCACCCGTCGTTGTTTTGCTGCACCCAGCAGCCACACACCTTGTCGGCATGGCCGAAAAACACTATATTTGGCTTAGATTTTGGACGAAGAATTTTCGCCGTACAATGTACACACAATGCATACCCGTGATGAATGGGTAATGTGCCTCGATCTACGTCACACACTTATGTTAATGAGGGTCCCACTCAGGGGGCGGAGTAGCTTGGACAAACATTTCCAAAAATTGTTTTCTCATATTTAATCTGGGAAATAATTGTCTCTGGACACAAAATATCATTGTCAAGATAATACTTTATTGTTTTAAGCAGGAATAATGCAATATAAAATCCTAAATCATGTTTTCTTTAAGTGGCCCCATCAGCCAAAACTGTATGGGGCCCATATGGGCAAACCCAATTGGGACCACTCAGTTGCCCATCGAAGGCCCAACAGGGCCCCACTTGAGCTTGTTGGCTGGGATTAATATGGAAAGAAGGATACGATATATAAAGCTACGAATATATACAAATACGATAACCTACTGCACACTTCAAACTAGGCATTGTCGTGAGTTACCTTTATATTCAACTTTTCCTGCCATGATGAAGTCATGATTTTCCATTTATGTTTGCAAAAAATCCATATTTCTATGTAAAATTGATTGAATAATTACACATTATGGTCAAGAAAGTGTGATTTTGGACTAAACACCAAAATTTAACATGGCTTTTGTGAACACAAATTTCCTCAGTTCTGATTGGTCAGTTGGTACGTCCAGAAAAAAAAGTTTTTTAAACGTCACAAAAGAACGTTTAATGTTGGTACATTTTGCAACGTCCAAAAGATGTTACGCGAACGTTTTGGAAAAACGTACTTAAGACCTCCGAGTTATACGTAAACTGAAACGTTTAAGACACGTTTTAAAAACGTTTATGAAGACGAAGACGTAATACAGAAACTAACCAAAACGTTTTTCAAACGTTTTGTGTTAGTTTCTGTACGTTTGATTTCAAAGTTTTTAAACGTTCGGGAAATACGTTTTTAAAACGTCACTGGAAGAACGTTTAATTTATATACATTTTCTGACGTCCGAAAAACGTTTTTCAAACGTCGCAAAAGACCGTTTCATGTAGGTACATTTTCTAACGTCCGCAAAACGTTGTTGGAACGTCCTGGAAAAACCTCTAAATTGTACGTAATCTGCAACGTTTTATACGCGTTTTATAAATGTCATTTTAAGACAAAGACGTAAGTGACCTAGTAGAACCTAACCAAAACGTTTTTTGAACGTTTTGTGTTTGCTGGGTATATACTGCCCGAGTGCACCCATCTTTCTAGAATCTTAGAGATAATTGGCAGTATAGAAATAGGCCGATAATTACCTGTACTCCATTTATCTCCTCCCTTGTGAATTGGTGTTACCAAGGGGTGTTTCCAATCTTTAGGGTATTGCTCGCATGTTATGGAGAAGTTAAAAATATAAGTTAAAGATTTAGTAATATAAGGGGAAGCGATTTTAATCATTTTAACAGTGATGCCATCCGGACCTGTTGCTTTCCCAACCGACATGGATGATATTTGCTTTTGAACGAACTCTTCTGTAATATTAGGTACAGTGCATTCTTCAAGTTCATCCAGAGAATCAACAATATAGAGGCGTAGGTATCATTGTTTTTAAGTTCGCCCGATGGGCAATTTCTAGCTGTACGTTTTCCTATTGTAGAAAAGTGTTCATTTAATGTATCAGCAATGTCAGTGGGATCGTCAATATTTTCTCCATTTGGGGAAGTGATAGAATTTGGAGCAATTTTCTGTTTTTTAGGAAGTACCTCCTTTAGTTTTTTTTCATAGCATACATGAATTGCTTTGATTTTCTTCTATGGCTGATGTATAGTATTCGCTCTTCTTAGTGCGGATTTTATTAGTTACATTGTTCCGCAGCTTTTTGTAAGAGTCCCAATCGATCTGTGAGCCTGAGCGTTTTGCGATTTTGTGTGCACGATCCCGCTGTCTCATAAGTTTAAGAATTTCGCAATCGAGCCAAGGTAAAGAGGCACCCCGAATACGTTTAGTTTATTTCCATTCATATTTGCCCCAACCGTTGAACCACTCAATCTTTCCTATTTGCCCCAACTTAAGTTATAGCTAGCTGGATCGATGTGATGATTCGCCATGAGCCTAGAGCTGGAATTTGTGAGCTAAATTTAAACCATATTTCATGCAGGTCCATAAATACAACAGTGCAGGATTTCGTTTTCACTCTAGAGCCTGACCGCGTACTCGTACTTCGATTGTACGTATGCACGCAAGAATTCCCGTCCTCGACCGACTGCTAAAAAGGGCCTCGGGGCTCAGGCTTGCAAACACAAACGAATTAATACTGTTTTGGCTCCGCTACAGCGGGAAAGCCTTTGTTTTTGTTCTGTTAAGGCGATTGTGTAGTTTAGTACACTTTCGCCCAGGCATGAACACAATTTAATTGAAAATTGTTCGTTTTGCCACATTCAGAACAAAGGGCCACGTCGAAGAACATCTGCGGGGTTTTTGGAGTGAAATCTGGAGCTAAGAGGTAAAAAAATACGTGATTGTGCAATACCCTGCTGTACACGGATATATAGCTAGCTGGTGGGAGAGTAGGGGCTGGGTCGAAGTTGACCGAGCCAAAACGTGACCCGCGTAAGAAAATCGTATTTTCCGCCATGAAAAACCTTTCCAAATCACAAAAGCACGTGTCATTCGGATTCAGAGAAGTCTACTTTAGTGACAAAAAAGGCTTTTGGAATAATCAAATACTAAAGGCGCTTACATGAGCTCAATTAATACACAAATCCTAAACTACACAATACCCACTATTTTGGTTTCTTCCTAAACACGAATTTTGTCGGCGGCACTTTGGTCACTAAACAAGATCAGATCTTAATCAAACTTAACATAAACATAGACCCTAATCTGAAATTGTGTGCCGAAGAGTGACGTCACGATGACGTCATTACGTGTCACGTGACGTCATCTTAAAGGTGCATTTTTCAAGGCCCATATCTAGAGAACCGTAAGTCCAATTGCATTCAAACCTGGTATGCTGCTAGACAAGTACGTGTTATAGATGAAAATTGAGGTGACGTCATGATGACATCATCATATGATTTTATAGTAATTTAAAAGTTGTTTTTACCTTAAAGTTTCATAAAGCCATATCTCAACAACAGAACATGCTAAATTCAAAATTATTTTTGTAATAGCTTTGTTAGCTCCTATATTCTTTCACATAAATTTGAAAAATGTGTGACGTCATCATGACGTCATCAAAAATGTTCTTTTTTGAAACACATATAAGGGTACGTCCGATTGTCATACAAATTGGGGGGTAGGTAGATAGAGCCACTGGTATGTAAAATCCAAAGTGACGTCATGATGACGTCATCGGCTGATTTTCTATGAATTTTTAGTTCTATCCCAAATCCGATAGACTTTGTACACGAATTTTGTATGCGGTACTTTGGTCACTAAACAACCTCAGATCTTAGGCAACTTTTTAAAAATGTCTTGTTTCTCATCAGCGGCCGGGCGGATTTTTCGTGCCGGGTGGATTTCTATAAATATTTTATAATTATAAAAGTTAAAATATAAATGTACCGGAAAAAATTGTCGAAATTATAAAACATTGAACATTTTGAATGGCCCCTTACTTGACATCAAGTAAATAGTAGTCTCAATCATCAAGCGTAATCATGGTGCCGTAATTTGTGAGATTTTGTATCAATTCCCAATGATGGTCGGTCGACCATCGGGAAATACCCGACTTTTTCAAATACTGCCCCCCCCCCCCCAATTTTCCAACAGTAATGCAGTTAAATAGTTTACCCAAACCAAACAGCAGTTGTTGTTTTTATTGCAAACAACGAACTATTCTGACTAGGAAACAAGGTAGTATTGTTTAACGTCTGTGACTATTTGCCATTTACTGATGTAGGCCTACAGTAGCGTCCCATTGCTCAGTCACAAGACAGATTGTTTTTCGAATCATTAAACTTGGGTTTCAGAACCGCGACGACCATCTGCGGGCCAGGAATTTATCATCGATGACGAATAGCGCAGAGTTACGCGAATTAGCATCTTTTACATAACTCCAAATTATCAAGAATAAAAAGATGAATAAAACTTGTTAGTTCTGATGATATTTTGTCTTTGGAAATGACTAAAAGTTGTTAATGCACGTGTTAGTGATCAGTATCGAATATTTGTTAAAACGATATTCTGCGAAAGCAGTAACCGCAAGACTGAGTTCATATCAATAGTGACCACACAAATACCAACTCTAAACCTAACCCTATGGTGCTTAAGCACCCCTCCCCATAAACAAATCGTCTCCCCAGTCGCCCCCACCACTGTAATTTTTGCAAACGGAGAAATTAATGGTACAATACTTTGACCCCCCCAAACAAAAAGTCTCCCCCCTATGGATAGAGCCCTGGCTATGCCGCTGCCCTGGATGGAAGGTCTCAATCAACCATTCCCGGTCTACATTTTAATCAAACATTCTGTCTATATTTGACACAAGTAGCGACCACGAGCTGCCATTTCTTTACGTAAAATATAAACTGTAGTTGTAGTTAGCAAATCGTCTTAGAAATACATTTGGAAAGTGACTCCCGCACAATTATTTTAGCGTTTTTATACCCTTATAGGAAACTATACAGTTTATCAGGGGGGCAGCGTTGTTTTCACTCGACTGGCCAGGATTGGGTTTTGTTTGACTGGCCATGGTGGCCTTGCTATACAATTTTGTAGATAGAAAGTTACACAGTAATACAATGTACGTTCTTTTGAAAAATTCGCAGCTTATTTGCAAAGCATTTTTGTCTAGTTCAACCCCGAATTTGCTGCCAAGATTTAAAAGCAAAAAAATAATACTTTTTTCGAACCATTATCTTTTAAATAGCTGTTACATCGTCGTCGCCGCCGCCGCCGCTGGGGCGCATGTACAAGCCATTGAAGCAATCGCCACAGTTTTCAGCCGCTTCGGAAAACTTTGGTTGCGCATATCCGAGTTATACAAGTTACAATTAAGTTAGTGTTAAAATGTGCCCAAGAATAGCCACAATTTCAATAAATACCCAGCACACCCTAGCCCAGGTTGGACGTCCTTACTTCATTGCATTACGCGCAATGTAATGGAGATACATGTACTGAGGAGTCCAACCTGGGCTAAGCACACCCCAAACCACTTTGACACTCTCGCAAACAAAAATGCACGGGAGCTGATTCTCAACCCCCCCCCCCCCCCCCCCCCACACCATGGGTCCGTTTTTTCCCATAGGGGCCATCCACAAAGTACGTACGCACAAAATGCTACGTACGCACAACATGCTATAAAACACGCTGTTGTAAACAATGCCAGTTAAAACTCACGTTGGGGAGGTTTTTATTATAAACAGCGGGCCGTGTGAATTCTGCTGTAATGATAGTAGTCTTGGTTCCAAGACGTCTTTAGCGGTGCGACGTATAGCGCGCAACGGCCGGCCAACAGCGCCCTCTAGCAACACACTTAAGGCCGGTTTATAGTCGGTCGCGAGATGAAAATCGTCCGACGCTGATGGTCGTTGGACGCTACGCCCTTTTTAGTCGCTGGTGCTTCCGCGTCAACTATAAACCCCGCGTGAGAGGATCGCGCGTCAATTTTTAGTCACGGCGACCATCGCGCGACCGACTATAAACCAGCCTTTACTGACACGCCAAGGCCAAATCGCTATTAAGAGCGTCTTGGCTACTTCGCATGGGAGCGCGCGCGACCTGCTTATGCATAATTTAACAGGCGGGTCAAACGAATAATCGCGCTTGCGCACTGGAGGAAATCTTATGTTTTAGTAATAATTTACTAGTCAGTTAACGTTCTGAGCAGAGTGATTCTGGACTGACTGGGCAAACAGGATTGAGAAATCTTGGGGGTTGTTCCAAAATGTGATCTGGAATATCAGACGTTATCTCTGCCGACATCAGTCCCAAATGTTCAGCACGATGTAACTGATCAACGGCCAGGGCTTTCAATGGCACGACGACAATAACCAGCGCTTTCTCCTGTTTGCATTACTTCGTTTCGTTCAAGCATATAGTAGCTATGGTTCAGGAAATTGAGCAGCTTGAAAAATTACACTCTTGCCAAATCCTGTTGGTAAATTAACAAACAAATCATGGCCACGTACAAATTGATGACTTTTTAGCTTTCCAAAGCCCAGTCTTTTTAATGTAAAATCCATCACTTTGTCCACGCGATCAGACATTTTTTCCAACAAACGAATGGCTTGGTACTGCGCTGCACCAGGAAGGAAGGCTGCACGTACACACGTACGGATACCCCTAGAACCTAACTATGAGGCTCCTATTATGTACCAGAGCCCCATAGAAAGAAGCCCAATTTATATATTTTTCGTTACTGGCGAACTCTAATGGCAGATATCGGGTAGTTTGTCGACGGTTCTACTATGGGGCTCCACGGTTGCTTTATGACAATCACTCAGCGACTTTTCGAGTATCAGTGTTTCTACCCACCTGTGGGGATGTGGAATTAAATCCCGGTCCTTCAAATCCTTCATGCCCTGAATGCAAGAAACCTTGCCGTGACAATCAGCTACAGATCTGTTGTGATGTCTGTGACAAATGGGTTCATCGCACTTGCGCCAAACTTTCCTTACGGGTCTTTCGTTTTCACGCTAACAACAACACATATTGGTATTGCAAGGACTGTGCTCTTCCGGACTTTTCGGATTCATATTTTGATATGACCACTAGTTCCTGTAGTAGTAGCTCTTCAGCTTCACCTGCAGCAGACCGCAGTCGGCCCAATGATCTCATAGTCTTCTCCTGTAACTGTCGCAGTGTGAAGAACAAGTTGTCTGATCTGGATGTACTTTGCTCTACAGAGAGCCCTGATATTATTGCCCTGACCGAAACATGGCTGGACCAAACTGTGATGGATTCTGAACTTTTTGACAATACATATAGTGTCTTTAGACATGATCGTCATTCCCATGGTGGTGGTGTATTGCTTGCTGTTAAATATTCGTTGTGCCCCCTACCATTTCATAATGATGTTTTCGAAGAGATTGAAATGGTTTGCAGCTCATTAACTTGTAATCAGCAGAAAATACTAGTTGTATGTTGTTACAGACCTCCGTCAGCTGATATAAGTTATGACCAGAAAATTATTAGTGCTATCCATTTTATTGAATGTCTATACTCCCAATTTGATTTTGTTATGGTAGTTGGCGATTTCAATCTTTCAGTTTCTTGGGAATGGAATGGGAATTGCCATGTGGGTCTTAACAATCAGAGTGTGGTCCTGTTGGATGTATTTAACTCTGCTGGTTTAACCCAGATTGTTAAAGATCCAACAAGATACCATTGCTCTGGTGTTTCTGTCTCTGGTAATATTCTGGACCTGGTCTTGGTGAATGATCCCTTATTTATTAAGAGCTGTACTACTGGTGACTCTCTTGGTAATTCTGATCATTTGTCAATAACAACTACTCTTCACTTGTCACAATTTAAGCCAAAGTCTGTGAAACGAAAGATCTATTGTTACGGACAGGGCGATTTGGAACTGTACAACCACAATATTTCACACGCCCCCTGGGGTCAAGTGTTTAGTGTGCCTGGATTCGACGTTGACTCTGCATGGACGAAATGGTCCAAAATATTTTTTTCTTGTCTTGACAGTGCTATTCCCTCCAAGCATGTCAGAGGCAATACTCGTAAACCATGGATCACCCCCGACATTGTAAATTTGTCGAACAAAAAACGCAATTTGAGAAAGAAGGCTTTGAAATCTGGGAAACCTCATCACTGGACAAATTATAAGAAATTCAGTAATCTTGTTCGTTGTACAGTTAGAAAGAAATATATCAATTATATATCGTCTTTGGCTGACCAAAACAGCAACCAGTGTAAGAAACTGTGGTCCATTGTTCGTCAGAAACGTTGCCTTGGTAATCCAACTATTTTCACTGATAATAACGGTAGTTACACCTCCAATGAAACTATAGCCAATAAGTTTAACTCTTGCTTTCAGAAGTATTTAAATCCTGTGGATTGTTGTACTATTGGCCCAAATGCAAGTCCCACTATTCATTCACAGACTGAAATTGATTATCTTTTTGTCACCCCTGATGTTGTGTGCAAAACCATACGTAGTTTGAAATCTAACAGTGCACCTGGACCTGATAATATCTCGGCTAAAATGTTACAACCAGTTGCTTGTGCCATAAGTTACTCTCTTGCAGATTTTTTAACTATACTCTTGAAGTGCAAAGGGTTCCGTCGGCTTGGAAACATGCTAATATTGTTCCCGTTTTCAAGGGTAAAGGAGATCGTACATCTTTTGACTCTTATAGGCCAATATCCCTAACTTCAGTTATATGTAAGGTGCTCGAAAGAATTATTCACGATTATATTTATTCACACTGTATCACCAACTCGCTGTTGTCTCCACAACAATTTGGATTCCGGCCTGGTTTTTCTTGCAATAGCCTCTTGTCCAAAATCTATCATGAATGGGCCAGTATCTTAGATCAAAGAAATCCCCCTGATGTCCATTGCATTTTTTTAGATTGGACGCGAGCATTTGATAAAGTTCCCCATAACCTGTTGGTAACAAAATTGTATAGATTGGGTATTACGCAACAGCTTGGTGGTTGGATACAGGACTTTTTGAATAATAGGTTTCAGAGTGTTGTATATGGTGGTGAAGTATCCACTCCAGTAAGGGTCACATCTGGAGTTCCACAGGGATCCATTCTGGGACCACTTTTGTTTATACTTTTTACAAATGATCTCCAACACTGCGTTTCTCCTGGTACATCAATGTACCTGTATGCTGATGACACTGTCATATTTAGGCCCGTCACCAACCATGTTGATGCATATGCGTTACAAACTACACTTGATAGTATTATATCATGGAGTAAAAATAACAGTATGTTTCTTAACCCATCAAAATGTGCTTTGTTACCCATTTCTAGGCGTCGTCAAAATGTATTCCCACACAATTACAATATACTTGGCAATAATATATTGGTTTCTAAGGAACATAAATATCTTGGAGTAATAATACAGTCTGATCTTAAATGGCAAAAACATGTAAATGCCGTATGTTCTAAAGCATCTCAAACTCTTGGTCTTATCAAGAGAACTTGTGGGCACACTAATGTTTCATACCAGCTCTATTTAGCCTTGTGTAGACCGATCATTGAGTACGCTAGCCCCATATGGTTTCAGTCTAGTAATAAGAGTAATACAAATCGCATAGAAAAGATTCAACGGGATTTTACACGATTTTATTTTAAGCAACATATAATTAACCACGACACAGCTGACTATTTGGATTACTCCCAGCGTCTGTCTGTACTAAAACTTCTTTCGCTTGAATCAAGGGGGAAACAGTTGAGTCTCTGTTTCTGTTACCAAATTTTTTACAATCATACTGGTATTGATAATTCACTCTTTCAAGTTAATCATCGTAGAGATTTTCCAACCTGTGTAATTCCGTTTTCTAGATGTAATACTCTTAAGAATTCTTTTTTTCATCGCCTGCCTGCTTTGTGGAACTCATTACCCATCGAAATTCGTTGTTCCCCTTCACTTTCCTCATTCAAAAAAGCTGTAAACAGTTTACTCCTTGAGTAATGGTTCAGTAAGGACAGCAGTTGGGGGTTAATCTTACTTTTATATTTTTTATTCTCATTCTTAATGCAAGTGTGTGTGTGTGTTAACTTTCGTGTTTCAGTACGTTTTATTTTGTCTATTTCAAATTTTAATTGGGCAGACTGTACCTTTGGGTCATAGGAATTTGTTTTCCTCCACGGTCTTGCCTTCTCCACATTTATTATTCGTATTTTTATGTTGATTTTAATGCAGATTTTTATCTTGGGTTTTATAACAATATTGTATCTATTATGTGGAGAGAAATAAAATAATAATAATAATAATCTTCCATTCGAAAAATAGGGGTGCTCGAAATAGTGGGAAAATAGATATCCGTTCTAAAGTCTTCACTGTAATATTTTTTTATTAAATAGTTTACCCAAACCAAACAGCAGTTGTTGTTTTTATTGCAAACAACGAACTATTCTGACTAGGAAACAAGGTAGTATTGTTTAAAGAGGAACTAAAACCAATTTGCATTTTTCCACTTTATTGGCTTTTCTGATAGCTTGTATATTCTTCTAACCGAATACAAATTGGTAAAGAACGATTAAAATTAATTTCATTGAAAAAAAATGGACTAAAATTGCCCCTTGGAGTGAGCGTTTGGTCTCAATTCCTGAAAAGGTCATTAGGGATGCAAATGTATGCATATGACCTTATGACGTGTGTGCGCTTACCCAGCCGTGCAGCCATCACGTCTGCAGCGTGTTGGTACTATCATCCACGTGTGTTTTATGACATTTTCGTCGTCCGCTGGTCGTACTTTCTTGGCATTTTTTGCCGAATTCACGGCCTTCCTAGCTTACTTTTGGAGTTATTCGGATCTCGAATGTATTAAAGTTAATAAGTATTATGCCGAGAACGTGTGTGGTAGGTGGCTGCACAAGAAATACGGACAAAAATCCGAACCTATCTTTTTTAAGATTCCCCAAAGTTGATGGGAAACAACGACGGCAGTGGGTCCGGTTTGTGTAAACAACGCGATCTGACTTTAGGCTGATGAAATGGTGTTACATATGTAAGGAACATTTTACGAAAGACTGTGAAGATGAAATTGTATCTTTCGGCAGGCAGGCAGGCAGGCAGGCAGTTGGGGAAAGAAAGGAAGGGAGAGAAGAGACAGAGAGAAGGGGGGATTTGCCCGCGCCGCAGACGGGCGAATCTTTCGGCAGGCAGGCAGGCAGGCAGGCCGGCCGGGGAGTTGAAGGAAGGAAGGGAAGAGAGAGTAGAGTAGAGAAGAGAATAGGAGAGTAGAGAAGAGAAAAGGGGAGTAAAGACTGACAGAGGGGCACCCTTTGCTGTGGAGAAATCTGAAAAATTTGGGCTCGGTACGCCCGTTGCGCAGAGAGGAGAGGGTACCTCCGGCAGGCACTTGGGAGAGGGTCCTGAGGGCCGGCCAAAACGCACCCCGGCAGCCCGGTCGAGTGCCGGGCGGCGAGGAGAGGGGCCGAGCCCGGATGGAGAAAAAGTGTACAAAGACGGGGTTCCGGGAGAGAAAAAGTGCCGGTAGGGACTCCGGGCCTTCAACCCGATTTTGCGGGCCAGTCAGACGGGCCGAAAATCCACGTCAGAGTCCGGGTTGGGCAGAGTCCGGCGAGCGGGACGGAGCTCCCACCCCGCCGTACGGCGCTCCGCTGGGCCCCGTCAGACCCGGGGCACCCGACAGCGGGAGGCGCGAACGGCAGATTTTGCGCACTGTCCAATGGCGGGTTCAGCCATGTCACACTGGGCACCCAGTGGACGGCACGGCTGGCGCCTGCGCCCGCTGCTGCGGTCTGAAGTCGTACTTCGGGTTCGATTTTCCAAGAGACCGGCACGGCCAGCGGGACACGTAATTTTTCCCCGCCGTCCAGCGGCGCGGAGGCCCCGGTGACCCGCACGGGAGTGGTGTGCCTCGAGCACACGTAATTTGTTTTGCCGCTATAACATATGAACCACGACCAAGCCGATGTTGAAGATGGGAGCAGGAGTCGATCACGCAGCGCGACACCATCGCCTTTTAAGCGACGACGTATGCGATCTGGAGGTGCTTTCCGGAAAAGGGAGAGGGCACGAGTAAGTATTAAAATGGTCATTGATGATGTTTAGAGTACAGATTGCTACCGATTGTTGGGGTGTCCGGCAGCGTCTAAACAGCAAAATTTTCATTAGTGGGCATTGCAACCAATTCGTGATAAAACAAATACTTGTGTCGGGGCGCCATGGGCGCGGGCAGCTAAGGGTCTTCGGGGGAGGGGGATAATATAATAATATAAACAAACTCATCAGTGCAACGTTCATGCAATAATGCACCACCAGGAACAAGAAAATTAGGACAAAACCCAACACATAATACTTAGTAGACATGCACGCACGCAAACACAATGGGCACTCGCATAGTGACGTCATCTATCTCCACGCAGCTACGTCACACGATTGGATTGTAAACACGCGGTTGACCCCGAGCTTTTCTGATTCTGAGCGAAAGCGACTCCAAAGTAAAACTTCTCTAAAATTGCCAAATCCATGCATAAACTCTTCAAACCTACTTTGTTAGGTTTGGGGAGGCATAAGCTCTCAGAAAAGCCACTAAAGTGGAAAAATGCAAATTGGTTTTAGTTCCTCTTTAACGTCTGTGACTATTTGCCATTTACTGATGTAGGCCTACAGTAGCGTCCCATTGCTCAGTCACAAGACAGATTGTTTTTCGAATCATTAAACTTGGGTTTCAGAACCGCGACGACCATCTGCAGGCCAGGAATTTATCATCGATGACGAATAGCGCAGAGTTACGCGAATTAGCATCTTTTACATAACTCCAAATTATCAAGAATAAAAAGATGAATAAAACTTGTTAGTTCTGATGATATTTTGTCTTTGGAAATGACTAAAAGTTGTTAATGCACGTGTTAGTGATCAGTATCGAATATTTGTTAAAGCGATATTCTGCGAACGCAGTAACCGCAAGACTGAGTTCATATCAATAGTGACCACACAAATCCCAACTCTAAACCTAACCCTATAGTGCTTTTAAAAGCACCCCTCCCCATAAACAAATCGTCTCCCCCAGTCGCCCCCACCACTGTAATTTTCGCAAACGGAGAAAATAATAGTACAATACTTTGACCCCTCCCCCTAAACAAAAAGTCGCCCCCCTATGGATAGAGCCTTGGCTACACCGCTGCCCTGGATGAAAGGTCTCAATCAACCATTCCTGGTCTACATTTTAATCAAACATTCTGTCTATATTTGACACAAGTACACTGCCAAAAATGATTTTCTTAATATCTTAATATAAGAAAATATTTCTTATTTCAAGAAAAATGTTCTTGTCTCACTCCCTAGAAAACTTTTCCAGGGAGTGAGACAAGAAAAGTTGTCTTGAAATTTTAAGTTGTCTTCTCATTTTAAGAAAACCATTTTTGGCAGTGTAGCGACCACGAGCTGCCATTTCTTTACGTAAAATATAACTGTAGTTGTAGTTAGCAAATCGTCTTAGAAATACATTTGGAAAGTGACTCCCGTACAATTAGTTTAGCATTTTTATACCCTTATAGGAAACTATACAGTTTATCAGGGGGGGGCAGCGTTGTTTTCACTCGACTGGCCAGGATTGGGTTTTGTTTGACTGGCCATGGTGGCCTTGCTATACAACTTTGTAGATAGAAAGTTACACAGTAATACAATGTACGTTCTTTAAAAAAAAAGTCGCAGCTTATTTGCAAAGCATTTTTGTCGAGTTCAACCCCGAATTTGCTGCCAAGATTTAAAAGCAAAAAAATAATACTTTTTTTCGAACCATTATCTTTGAAATAGCTGTTACGTCGTCGTCGCCGCCGCTGGGGCGTATGTACAACCTTAATACCCTGCAACCACCACTTGTCCAAAAGGCCTTTATTCCACACACACAAATTATTGGAATTGCTTCACTTTTTTTTGGGGGGGGGGGATTTTACTCTGCGCAATCGTGCAATAGCACAGCATGATCTCTTGATCTATCGATCGTGCAAGCATCGATAGATTCGCGCAAGCATCGGTCAATTGTGCAAGCATCGGTCCATCGCGCAAGCATCAGTCCATCGCGCAAGCATCGGTCCATCGCGCAAGCATCGGTCCATCGCGCAAGCATCGGTCCATCGCGCAAGCATCGGTCCATCGCGCAAGCATCGGTCCATCGCGCAAGCATCGGTCCATCGCGCAAGCATCGGTCCATCGCGCAAGCATCGGTCCATCGCGCAAGCATCGGTCCATCGCGCAAGCATCGGTCCATCGCGCAAGCATCGGTCCATCGGGCAAGCATCGGTCCATCGCGCAAGCATCGGTCCATCGCGCAAGCATCGGTCCATCGCGCAAGCATCGGTCCATCGCGCAAGCATCGGTCCATCGCGCAAGCATCGGTCCATCGCGCAAGCAACGGTCCATCGCGCAAGCATTGGTCCATCGGGCAAGCATCCGTCCATCGGGCAAGCATCGGTCCATCGCGCAAGCATCGGTCCATCGTGCAAGCAACGGTCCATCGCGCAAGCATCGGTCCATCGCGCAAGCATCGGTCCATCGCGCAAGCATCGGTCCATCGGGCAAGCATCGGTCCATCGCGCAAGCATCGGTCCATCGCGCAAGCATCGGTCCATCGCGCAAGCATCGGTCCATCGCGCAAGCATCGGTCCATCGCGCAAGCATCGGTCCATCGCGCAAGCATCGGTCCATCGCGCAAGCATCGGTCCATCGCGCAAGCATCGGTCCATCGGGCAAGCATCGGTCCATCGCGCAAGCATCGGTCCATCGCGCAAGCATCGGTCCATCGCGCAAGCATCGGTCCATCGCGCAAGCATCGGTCCATCGCACAAGCATCGGTCCATCGCGCAAGCATCGGTCCATCGCGCAAGCATCAGTCCATCGCGCAAGCATCGGTCGATTGTGCATGAGTAGAGTTTGCGTCACCGATCATGCAAAAGAACTTGCTCGATCGGCCAATCACGCAAAGCTGTTCCTGCATGATCAGCTGATCTCCCAAGTTCTGTCCTGCATGATCAGTCGATCGCGAACACACCCTCCACCACTGACAGATTGTGCAAACCCATTCTCGCACGATCTAACATGTCTAACTTTGCACGATTGGTAGATCGTGCAAAGTCTGCACTTCACAATTGGCCGATGATTGCCCGATCTATAAAAGATTGCACGATCGACATCAACAAGAACGCATGCAATAGAGTGACCACCTGATCACTGATCGCTGTCAGTGCTTCAGGAAACAGCCTTCAGCGAGCCCCGAGGCCCCCCCCCCCCCACTTTTTCCACTTGGGGAAAATGGCTCCCCCACTTTTGGCAGTTCCGCATAAAGAAAAACATATCAACCAAATGGTTCTCAGACTTTATTTTCCTTTTAAAAAAAATCCTCTAAAACCACTGAAATCAAAGAAAAAAGAAAATTAAATCTACTTAAATAAAAATAACCATTTGATTAAAACCTAAAGGAAAGATTTTACTTTAATACCCCTACAAAAATCGGTCAGGAATAGCATTTTTTTTGGAAAATAACCATCCATCCGTGTTCAGAATTGCATAAACACTTGGCACAACGTTTAAATTTGAGAATTTATTTGGGAAATTTTCGTGCAATATAGGTGAAGAAAGTTTGTGTTTTCTGTGTTAGATGTTCTTGGCAGTGTATGGTCACTCAGTCAAAGTGTTCACATACGTGTTAATTTCTGCCTCAATTTTACAGATTCTGTTGACATAAATCTTGAAATAACAGGTTGTGCCGCATATTTAGATAGTTGTTATCAAGGAGGGTTAATTATTGTCCAAGATTTTGCTGTTCCTGATCGATTTTGGTGGGGGTATTAACCCCTTGAGCCCGGGAAAACCGGGTATTTCATGGGGGAATAGCGTGGGGGCGTCAAGTCGGGTTATGCAGCCAAGTGAAACGGAAACAAGAGGCTTGTGCAGCCAAGCATAATGTACACATATACCCCAATAATGGATTGAAAATGCAGAAATTGGCGTGTATAAGCGTCAACCGGCCAGGTGGCAATTTTCAATCTGCACATATTTGGGTCAACCGTACGCAAGGGGTTAAAGTAAAATCTTTCCAACCTAAAACTTAAGAAATCTTTAACAAAAATATTAAAAATTTAATCGGACAGCACAGCAGGGATTTGATCCAGGGTCCCCAGCCATCAAAATCTGATGCCTTTAATACCAATCGAGCTACCGAAGCGCTCTGGCAGGATAGGCAGTTTTAAATCTGATATAGGCCTACGTTCGCATTGTATGCCATAATGGGGATTGTGTAGTGTGGGCCCTGTTCCCTATACGGGAACAATAAACCTAAAAGTGGATTTTTGTTCTCTATACGGAACAGGGCCCTACACTACACAATCGCCAAAAGAGTTAAGATTAAAGGGACACATTGCTTTGGATTTGGCGATTTGGGCTATAAAAATGAAATGGATATGGTCATCTGCGACGACAGGCAATGCATGCAGACGGTATATAACGGACACGCGGCAGTTGCCTGCCGTACCGCGCTTCGAATTTTCGATGAATAATCATGACTTGACCGACCCACGGCCCCCCCGCAAAACAGGAGCTTCGTGTGTGCGGCTTCCTCGATGGTGTGCGTGTGTGATCGCTTCGGAACGACTGCAGATTTTTGTCATTTTTTTCCCGCAAATTGGACCCGTTTCAGGCGAAAATTGACTTGGCGCAAGCAAGGTGAGGATGTAAATGCGGCATATTATTATTTTTGGGGGCAGCCATGAAGTAATTCACGGCGAAAAATGTAGAAACGTGTTGCATGGGAATGACGTTCTTATTCTTGCTGTACTAGCCTATGGGAAAAATCGGTGTCTTCCTATGAGGTTCATGTCGGAACCTCATAGTTCTAGGAGTACCCTAATACCTGCCAAAATCAAACACCCCATTTGTGTTGAATTTTGTGTGATTGGGTACTGTAGAGCCTTGGCACCATCACTTTGCATGGGACTTGATGCCCTGATTTTGTCTAAGTACAAAGAATGTGCCATTGGTTTACTACACAGTGTTGGAGTTTGTGTGGTTAGGGAAGGATTCTAGTAAAAAGCCTTGGGCTGTTACTTAGTGTACAGTGTTAGGGTTAAAATAGGATAGCAAAAAATGATTGGTGAAAATGAAAAGCCGTCAGAGGAGGAATACGCTCGTCAGAAGACCCCTAGAACGCGTCTTTGCACCTCCACCTTCTCAACACCCATCCAACATTTAAAACAGCGAGAAGTTGCACAAACCATGAACTCAAATGTGAAAATATCACTTACCAACATACCGCTCATCAGCAGCTAGGAGTAGACACAATCGCACTTTTCGTAGCAGTTGTCTTGGTAGATCGTAAACAATCGATTGAGGGCGCTATAACATTTTAACTGTCTGCAGATCGCTTCGTATGCATTTTGCACGTGCCGGCACCTTAATTAAACTTTTCCCCCAAGTTTCGCCCGGAAAAACAATTGTAAAATATACAAAAAGAGATACCTGCAAGAGATGGTGACTTCCAAGGCTAATTTGTTAAATAAATGGCCAAAATGGTTTAATCCTATACCTCGTTTTTTTCTTCCTGAGAATGTTGTCCCTAAATAGAAGGTTTGACGCAATTTTGAAGTTCCCGGCGCGGAGCCCGTTTCAAAAGGTTTACCAGAATTTTTACCTGCACTTTTTTATTCAAAAAGAGTATCTGGGTTTTTTGGGACGTTTTTAGTTACTTTCAAATGTTACTAGGTTAAGGAAATGAGATGTATTCGAAATCTCTCATGACAGTGGAGCCGTTGAATCCATATGTGCACTCTCCTCCATATTTCACTGATCGGTCTCTTCTGAAATTTCGGGAAATTGGTCCAATGGTCCTATTGAGGAAAAAATCAGCCCAAACGGTCACCTTTGATTTTTGGACCACACCATTAGACATTTCTGATGAAATTCTGAAATGCCCAATGCGGGGCCTGTCAGAGCAGTCGAAATTAGATTGATTTCTTTAAAAGAGATGAGCACTACTCGGACATTTTCTAACACTAGCGGGCGCTGTTTATTACACAAAAAATGTTGTCGACCGGCGCGGGAATTCGCCGAACAAAATTAGAAGCCATTTTTTACGGTGGTGCCGCGCTCGCGCGCGTGCAGGCTGCCCGCGTTCTTTAATTTGAGTCGGGTACGCATTTTGGCAAGTTGTAAACACCCTGTTGGTCGAAGCTGCGTCGAGCGCGTGGTGCGTAAAACACGCACGCGAGCGTGGTGCCACCGCAATAAATGCTTCTAATTTTGGTCGCCGGATTAGTCTATAGACTAATCCGGGCGACCAAAGGGGATTAGTCTATAGACTAATCCGGGCGACCAAAATTAGAAGCATTTACTAGCTGCGGTGGCGAGGCGCTCGCGTGCGTGTTAGACGCACGCGCTCGATGCAGCTTCGACCAATTGGGTTTTTACAACTTGCTAAAATGTGCACGCGACTCAAATTAAAGAACGCGGGCAGCCTGCACGCGAGCGCGGCGCCGCTGTAAAAATGGCGTCGGCGAATTCCTGTAGGCCTATACACCGGTAGCTCTGTTATGTCCCTATATGGGTTATTCCAATTAGGGTACCAACTTGCGACATTTTGACCCAAAATGGAAAAATTCATTGAGAGGGGATTCATTAATAATTTTCACTATAACTGAAAGATATTGACATTCCTCATTAATTGTAGCCAAAATCTGATTTTTTTACTCCAGAAATGCCAAAAATATCATGTCAAAACCCATTCACGGTTTCATGTGTAAAGGGGACACCAAATTAGTTTTCTGCTTATTTTTGTGATAATTCATGCTCAATGTTGTATGTTTATTTTAGAATGTATTTTTTGTCTTACCCAGGATAACATATCAAGGTTTATTGTGAAAGTGAAAATAACTTGATTACACTAAAAATAACAATTCGGTGCATAATTGCGTATGGGGACACCATTTGGTGTCCCATTTACACGTGAAACCTAGTAAATGGCCACAAAAATATATATTTTCAAGCATGCAATCTTTGTTATGATTTCACACTTATCAAGTGGGACATGTAATTAATGGTGATAGATCTGGATTTGCCAGGGAACCCAATTATCTTTGTATTTCTCAGAAAACACGTTTACATTTAACTGTCGTTTTTCATAAATACTTTTCTATTGTTAGGTTACTCGTGGTTTTGCATGCATGTCTTATTTGGGGCCAAATTTGAGGCTACATTGCCTGATATCGATTTTTAGCGAAGACTTTTTATTTTTACGGAAAAGTAGCCACATTTTGATCTTATATCTTTTAAAAAGGCAAACATGAAAATCAACAGTTAAATATGAACGTGTTAGAAATATTACACAAATTTCACGTGTAAAAGGGACACCAAAAAAGTGGGTCTTGTTTACACGTGAAACATTTAAGCTAACACACTGTCAATCTCGGTCAACTAGTTATTAAATCATTTAAATATGGTGCCATTCCAAAACAGTATTAACATGCTTTAACATAATGAAGGGCAATTTTTCATACACCTATGTCCACATGGTAGTATTTTAGAACCAAACAATGCATTTTAACAGCAGTCATGGCAGTTTTTAAAAATGTCGCAGCTTTGGTGTCCCTTTTACACGTGAAACTGTGAACTATTTAGGACACCATACTGTCAGGAAATTAGTCAGATGTTTCATCCTTTGCTACCAGATATTAAGTACTATAATTTGAGCAACTGAAATCATTTGTATATATATTTCACTGTTGGTAATACTAGGGAAACAAATATCACAATGTAAAGAGGGACACCAAAAGTCATTGGCCCCCACATTTATGGAATCACCCATATCCCCCATCCCCTTGTCGGATTTTCTAAGTGAAAAACCCCTTGACTCAATAATGGTATCGAAAGATCAAATACTGAATTTATTAACTTGTTTATAGGTTTTCCCGGACGATTTCGGAAAATATGCGAATCAATTCGTAAAAGATGCATTCGTTTTTGTGCGAAATAGAATGAACATTCACAATCCCGTTTTTTATTTAACAATTGATAATTCTATTTCCATAAAGGTGCATATGCTATTCAGTCGTAAAATAAAAATCAGCGTACGATTTCCCGAATGTGCACGGAATTTAGTATATTGATAATTCATTTTAGCGCGAATTCAAATGCACATCCGCAATCCTGTTTTCCTTTTAATTTATCATCAATCTATTTCGCTAAATGTGCAGCCGATTTCCCGCGCAGTGTTTTTTAATGCATGCCTGGTCAAGCATTGGAATTTATTTATATGTTAATAAAAGTGACATATGGGGAACTAAACCAGGTGGTCTTTCTTTTGAAACATAGGCTACTAACTATAAATCCTATACAAAATCCTAAGCTGAAGAAAATTGTTCTTTCTTTGCTCAGACAAAGAATTAACAATAAAAAAGGAACAAACACATTAATGATCAATTAGGCCTACAATACATTGATTAATTAATGAATCAATCAAAGTTGTATTATTGTATAGACTTGTATAGGCCTATATACTTTATTTAAATTGAATGCAGAATTTGCGAATTTAAATTATAACAAATGGAAAAGAATATTCAATTCAGGCAATGTCACAATGACAAATCAATTTTCTGCGAAATAGATTGCACATTCTTAATAATCAGCCACGCATACATCAAACCGAATGCACATTTTGAATGATACAAAATGAAATCGAATGCTATTTGTTTGCGAAAATGAAATCCGGATATACGTCGTTCTCAAAATCAGCGCGAAATTGAATTTAAGTTTTACAAATTCAAACGCACATTTTACGAAATCGTCCGGGAAAACCTATAAATAAACTGAACAGGGATACTGACAATTTGGGAGACCGCGAACATAGGGCAAGATGGCTCAGTTGGTAGGATTCGTCGAAGGTTCGAATCCCGCTCCTGCCAGTTTCTTTGTTTACTTTGAAAATGGTTACTTTCTAATTAGAAATTATAACGTATAAGGCCGCGCCTATGCCATATTTTTTGTCAAATTTGATGTAATATTAGAGGTAATCAGTACGGTATTCATCCAAATTTTTATCATGACAAAAAGCCACATTAACATTATCCTATTAATACAAAAAGAAAAGAAAATTTAAATTGACAGCTAAAAAATGAGCGCATTGTCAATGGTATTGTTACAGGTGCTTTAGAACACAGAGTTCCTTGTGAGGTAAAATGGACTTTGGATGGTTCACCCAGCAGTCAAGAAATTTAGGTTGGCCCATCATAGAATAGCCTATTTATGGACAGATCTGACTCAAGTCGGGATTTACATCCCGTGCGATAGGCCTACATTTATGCCCCGTGTCCCGCGCCGTTCTGCTTTCGTGCAACTTTCTCCCAAATGTCCATAACATTAATGTCTTTTTTCATTCCACTGTGGTTGGAAATATTACCGACAAGTACTGCCGGCCCATCAGCAAGGGCTTTCTCGATAGCATCATTTGTTGTCCGGAACTGGAGGTACTTTTCCACATTTCTGGGCTTCACCCCAATCCTCTTCAAGACTAAGCCGACGAAGACATCGTCCCACGGTAGGAAGCGAACGTGTACGGACTCTCTAAAGACACCTACTGCAACATCGGCGGACAGCACGTAGCACACACCTGAGAAATACGGCGCGTACGTCGGCTCCGGGTACAGCTCCAAACTGGTCCGCCACTTGGAGTATTTATCCCGGAACGGCTTCGCATTGAATTGCACTTTACCCTCGGCGTAGTTCTTCCTCGGCATCTTGACTAACCGTCTGACGATGTTGTGCACGTTTAACAGTGCGTCTGCGTCGGCACTCGCGACGTATTCCGCGTCTGGGCAGAACGCGGAGGCCCATCGCCAACCCATTATGGTCTTGTACGTCAGATTTCTATAATCGTCTATGAAATCTTCCCGGATGATATCGTAGTGTTGGCTGTTCTCGTCAACCACCATGGCGTTTAAGGTGGAGTTAATGCTTATTCCGACGAGGAACATTGTTAGCGCCCGTCTGCCGTCTACCTCGCTTAGTCCTCCCCATGTTTTCCGTATCTTTCTCCGGGCGAAGCTGTGCTGTGGCCCGCACTTGACCAGGATCAGCAAGAAGACGTTCCGGTCTTCCGATGAATTTTTAACACAAACGAACTCATTTGACAAGGTGAAATTAAAAGGATGTGGATTGATGACCTTATCGGAGTACAAAGGATTACCCTGACGGGGAGTTGACAAACGTTTCTTTGTAAGTTTCTGGGTAGACAATTTGGTGCGGGCAGTCTCATTGAAGACGGTTAAAGCCGACCGTGTTTCTGGTGGCGGGGCAGGCATATCCAGCACGTGCGTTTTCGATGCGCACGTGCGCACGTGCGCACGTGCGCAACTTCGTCTGAAGGCGATTTCACGCACGGCGAAAAAACAGACGATGGCGAAACAGACAATGTTCGTGACCCTTTTCACTTTGGTTATGGTGACGTACATGATTCCAGTTTATCAAAATCCAAGATTTGATTCGTCATATAGCTGAAAAACTGGTCAAGTTTCAAAGACTGGTCAAGTTTGGACCGTCGTATTATATTGATACAGTAGAAATTCACCGGCGTTCTGTGTGCCGTATGATCAGTTCACGTTCATACCGACGTAGACCTAAAAGTTAGCAGAGCAGGTAGCACCACTGGAGAAACTTTCGTACATTTTTTCCAATTCTATGTAGAAACAAAATGTAATATCATTAGCGAGCGATGACGACATAAGTATGTACTATAGATGCCCTTGGTATAACATACTTCACGATACGTAAAATAATTTAATGGGAAAGGCCAAATATCTAGGAAAAAGATGAAAAGAAAAAAGCCAACAAAACTCAGAAGAAAAAGCAACCAGAGCAAATCCAAAGGCCTTGTTTATACATGTTGGTGTCGGTTGAATATCAGACTCCCTGAAAATCAGATTTGTTGGTTTACACTGCGCATGATCAGTATGTCCCGTGTACCAATTATCAATGAGAAACATAGGGTAGGGTGAGGGTAGTGATTAGGGTGAGAAATAGGGTTGGGGTTAGGGTTAGGGTTTAGAATAGGGTTAGGGTTAGGGTTGGGATTTTGGATAGGGTTAGGGTTGGGATGAGGTTAAAGGCTATGCCAATGCCAAAAATGTTTGTACTCATTAACACAAAAAGCACAAGTGAATGGGAAATTAAGTTGATGGAATATTACAAGGTTCACTCTTGACGGGAAGACAGAAAAAAAATTACTACAAAACTAGATTATTCATAAGTGAAGGTAAGGAAGGACTGTCTTCGATATGAATACTGGGAAATGTATTTGTGTAAATAAATCGGTAACAAATATTTTTGATGAGTATCGCCCAACACTCATGGCTATAAAAAAGACAAGAGAAGACAAATCACAGGGATAAAACTGATGATTAACTTTTTTTGTAAGAGGTAAATTGTTCAGAGCATAAACCTCTTCAGCATTCCTGAACGCTAACTGAATTGAATTAACTACGGGATGACCCTCTGTAATTCCCACCGGAAAATAATGTCCATTAATAATGAAGGACAGGCTAATTAATTTTGATGATATCACATGGTATATGAACTCGATGTAAATTCAAACATTATACTTACTATAATCATTTGGTCGTACGGTCCACAGAACACAGCAGTAACAGACCCGTTATACTTGTTTTGGAACGACGAAAATCGTGCAGACATAGAATCCCTGCGATATCTACTTTAAAACTACTGCATTCATACAATAACCTTTATTTATTTTGTTCGATCACTGCACCTGTTATAATGGTCATCAGCAGCTGCATTTGCTAATCAATAAAAAAAATCGTCTGGATTAATAATATTTGTTTGAAATATTCAACCAAATTTAAACGGTTACAGTGGCCACACCGTCCACGTGTCTAACACTACAAAGAGGAGCGGCACTGTATTGAGTTGTATTGATTTATTATGCAAATGAACAAACAATTATTTTGAAGCCTGTCCGGTGTGACATGAATATCAGACTCCGTGAAAATCCGACTTGTTGGTTATACTGCGCATGCTTAGTAGGCCCTCGTACATGAAAACAATGAGAAACATAGGGTAACAGTGAGGGTGCGGATTAGGGTGAGAAACAGGGTTAGGGTTGGGGTTAGGGTTTAAGGTAGAGTTCAAGTTAGGGTGTGGATGAGGTTGGAGGTTATGCCATTGCCAAAAATTATTGTGTTCATTCTAAAACGCATTTGTGTTAGTGCATCACGGGTAAAGAGTCGAATATTCATAGGAGTCGGATATTCATATGAAACTTGCTTTCAGAACAGCGGTGTAATCGGATCCTTCCTTTTTTCTATCTCTCCCTCCCCTGGTGGGGAGACTACAACAAGGGCAGGGATAGAGGCTCGCGCCTGCGTTTTCCCCGTACCACATTCCACGAATCTGAGTACACGTTTAAATACATCCGACGCCCACCGCAATTTCGGCTGGAACACTGGCGATCACGCACCTATCAATTGTTTCCCCAACCCCTACCCCCGAGATGCCCATGTGGGGATTGTCATTTTGGGGCCGATTTTTACTTACACTCAATGAAGGAGCAAAAATCCCCACCCTTGCATACGAAAAAATACCAATTCCGACGTCCGGCCGGGGAAGGGTGGGGGAATTGATAGGTGCATTATTACGGACAAAAGCTACAACGGTGTTTCAATGAGAAGACTGCGGCGGCGTCACTTATCTCCATGTTTTGTTTGACGAATTTAAAAATATGGATAGATCACTTGGCTTTTCAAGTTGACGACACCGTCCGCCATCTTTCCACTCCACGCGATGCGCGAACGTACGTAAAACTAGTACAGGCATGACGTAAGCAGGCGCCAGGTTAGGCAGCAATGCATGGGTGTGTGCCAGGAGTGGTAAAATGGCGACTATACTGGCGACAGTTTGTACAGCGCGCAACGGCCAATGAGCTATCCAGATTTTTACACATGGAGATCAGTGGATAGGCTTAGGGCTGCATGCATGAATAGCGTGCTCTGGTATGGATTCGTGTCTCGGTAAGCTTCTGAGGAGCCTGATAGTATGGAATTCCATTGCTGCCATTTACGCGTTGCATTTGTGGCAGTGTAACTTGGGTCGGCAGCCGTTTGCGCCGTCAACGGCGCATAATTCCAAATGATTGGCGGGTTTTACGCTTGCGCATTACTGAAGGGATTGCTATATGTATACGTCCGTATTATTTTGTTATAAATATCAAATCACGTTATTTGATCGACCTGACGACGGGTATGAATTCGCACAGAAATGATGCGTAAAAGGAGTTCGCCTGGTTACGTGGCAGTGAAGTGACCGCAAATTGACGAAAGCGGGTGGCGATTTATACTGTGCTGTATTTCACTCCGCGGAAAAAAACCGATTAATGCATAAGCGTCATATAGTTGTTAATTTAATTTCGTTTCATTCACATGTCCCCATTTTGCTCTTTGTATATCATTAAACAACATTCGCAGTTATAAAATAACTGGTTTAAAAAAGGTCGGGACCAATTTAGACCGTTCAGACACTGAAGAATAGACCGATCTAAGTTTAAGCCGAAGATAAATCGCAATCGCATTTAATACAGTTGAACGCACCCCGCCCGCCAGGATTTACTAGAGCAAGTTAATGGAGCAACCATTTGTCAACCATTTATCGTTTTTGTTACATATTTCGGGCTTAATAGGCTACCACTGGAAATTGACAAGTGGCTGAGCAAAATGGTTAGGCCTACTGCTTGAATTTCGCTCGTACCCACCGCCCAAACAGGGCGCTGTGAACGTCCGATGCGCTTCACAGATTTTTGTGAAGCAGCCATTGATCTCCATTATTATTATTATTATTATTATTGTTATTATTATTATTATTATTATTATCATTGATATAATGGAGATCAATGATTATTAGTATTATATAATGGAGATCCATGCATGAAGCGCTGTAAAAAAAATTGTGACACCGAAATGGTAACAAGGTCACACAAAATCTATCCAATCAGAGCGCAAAGCGCATCAGTCGTTCTCACACTGTGAACAAGTAACAATGGATTTAGTGCCAAGTATAACAATGGATGTTCATTGTTAGTGCACCGTACGGTTTTTCTTTTGTTAGATGTTCATAGTTGTACCCATTTAGGTGCATGGGTACCAGCATTGATCTCCAATAATAATGGAGATCAATGGGAATGCTCGAATTTGCCCATGTGTACTGTGCGCAGGTGTAATGCGCGCGTATGCGCGGTCAAAACAAGCGTCGTCAAGAACGTGTTCCGCGCCGACCTCTCATTTTGGTCATGAAGCTTTGACGGACGTAGCCAACTCGACCTCCACAAACAGATTTTTCTTTAATTACATCCTCGTGATCTTAGGAAAAAACAGTCACTTTTAGGCCTACTTAGTTTCTTGAAGTTCGTGGAACACGTAAAATATGCATACTGATCGTTCATCTGAAGTTATAACTATCATTCAGTCGCGAGCCTATAAAAGCTGCCTGGGTAAGGGACAAAAAGTAAATGCTGGAACAGAATGTCCTTGACAAGAGTGGCTCTAATTCCCCGTCACGTAGCGGATTTTGGAGAAGCACCGGTAGGGTCTGACGGCTCTGAATTGCCCATGCCATCCAGTCTACAGCATGCGGCTATATATACCCCAAGTAAACAGGTAACAGATAGGTGTTTCATTTAACAACTTCGGGCACTCTACTCGCCTGACTGTCTCATCACATCCTTTCGCTGTTGTTGTCCCAAAGGCTAATTTGAGATAGCCTACTCTTCAAGTTCAAGTTTTCCCCCTTTGGAACTCCTTACCTTTAACCTGCTTCTCTACCTATAATCTTTCAGAATTCAAACGAAATGTGAATACCGTTTATCCATGTGATTTCTGTCTTTTCTTGTCTTTTGTACCCCAGACCTTAAGTGGCCTTATGGTCTTGTGCTGGCGATACCCATTACATGTAGTTATGTAGGCCAACATGTAGGCAGTATTAGTTTTGCGCTTTTTGTTGTAAATTTAAGCACACAAAAACAGAGTTAGTAAAGCAGTTCCCATTTCAATTATAGCGTAGTGCCTATTAACATTTTGTATGAAATCTCTGGACGCCCAGAATGATCCTCAAACTGCACCTGGGATTGTGCCTAAAATTTAATGACTACGATTTGTCTTCCATTCTGATTCTGAAAGGATCAAACCAGCCCCGCCCGGAAACCTGGCGGAATCCAATGTATGACAGTCGTCACCGCACCTTGTGGTTCTCCATCCAGACAGACCAGTACCTGCACGTGTCCTAGTGCCCAGCAATTAGACCCCTCAGAGTTGATCAGTCAGGTCCGTAAGGACACAAAGATGCGCTTGCCAACGGTAGACAACTCCGGTAGCTGTACTCAATGTAGAGGAGATATCAAACAGCACTGTCTGGCAGACCTACCGACACTTCCGCGGTCCAGGAAAACAACCAAGGTAATGTGCTTTGGTGACTTGACTATGCTTTTCGTTCAGCTTCCAGTGCGGTATTTCCAACTAGTAAAAGACAACTCTTCAGAAGTTTCTAGCGAGCTAACTCAGTGTAGATCTTAAAATTCTCAGTATTTCTATACATCACTTGCAGCGTCAATAATCTACCAACGGTGTAGTTTATATTGAATTTAAAAAAACCAGGCAGAAAACATGGTCAAGTGCTGACCGCTTAAACGTGGTGTAACCTGGATTTACCTGAATCATAAAAATTTAAAGCTTATGCTCATTTACCCCTTGTCAAAGTGTTGGAGAAACTTCGAGTCCTATGTATGGACTGTAAGATGTAAAAATGTTCAATCACTTGAATGGCAATTTTTATGTCTTGTAGATTAGAGTGAGCAAGCGTCCATCTGACCTCCACACCCAAAGCCAAAGAGAATTGGCAGAGAGGACATGTCCCCTCTTGACTATTGAAGGCCAGGACCTAAGGCTACCTCCTCGACGGGTACCCGCGGGGCCTAGGAGACAGTCCGAGGTTGGTTACAGTATTAATAGATCGTGCAAAATACAAGGAGATTTGGCGAGAATGGGCACACCATACATGAGCCACAACACGTTTATTTAGTTTCTAACTTGCTGAGCTGGAAAACTACAACATTGGCAAAATATTGCAAAGTGATGACCAAAATAATAATGACGAATTGGATTTCAACCCGAAAGTAGTCTGTCTGCCATTCACATTGCTATCGGGCAAAAGCCAAACTATGGGATGCGTCGCTCGCTATAGACTTAAATTAGGGGGGGGGGGGTCTCAACAACGGCGGAAGTTACCCCGCCTGTGTCTATAGATCTGAATATTGGGATACTTTCTTTGGTATCTATTGAAGATTTATCCTGTTAGATCTAGACCCAGGAAAACCGTAAGAGTGGTGGGGCTGGTAACCTAAAATGTGGCCAACCCCACCACCTCTGATGTTAACTAGAGTGGCTTTTAGCCTTGTATTGGGCGACTTCCATAAAAAAAAACATCCGTTTTTGGTGTACCAATACGTTCCCATGAAAAGTGATTGTGAATTCGCGAGACTTGCATGCCTTGTTCGCTCGAGGTTTGTTGAAGTGTGGATCGTACCCGATCATACTTCTGCCCTGGCGTTATCTGACTGTGGTCGAAGTAAAGTTCAACGGGCATGCTCCCGCGGCGATATAAAGAATAGGAAGTATAGCAAGCAGAATGAATTTTATAAAAGCATGTATTTTTTCAAAATAATTCCATCCCAAAAACAAAACAGGCCCTGACTTTGAATTTGTGCTGATCAATAAAAAATGTATCACGACAGTTGCAACAATGGACATCAATAATGCAACAGACTAGATGAACTAGTGTTCTCCCCAACGACGGCGGAACAGGGGAGAAGCCCCCCCCCCCCCCCCCCCCCCCACCCACTTTTTCCACTTGGGGGAAATGACACCATCCCCTTTGAAAAACACAGAAAAGGACAGCAGCTGGCCGGCACCGGTGCTGCTCTGGCCCTCACTTTCAAAAGTGTTCCGCTGCTGTTGGTTCTCCCAGTAAAGTCACCCTCAATTATTTGTGAACATACTTCGTCGACAGCAATCCAGGCATCGCTTGGGCAGGGTCGAGAGGAATTCGGGGCTTCTTCTTCGCGGCCAAAGTAGCGTCCAATCTCTTGAGGATAGCGTCAAGACTCTCCTCCTGTGTCAGTCTATGGGCGTCATTATTCAGGCAAGAACTGACAGTTATCCTTGGACCAACAATCCTCGAAAAACCCACGTGAGATAGACAACACGAGGGATGGGAGACTTTTGAGACGCTGGTGGCAGCAGACTATTAAAAAGCGGTCCTTTTTTATTGTTCTCAACAGTCGTGCGCATGCTCAGAACTACGCGCGCATACTCAGAACTATAGTAAAAATGACCGTTATGACTACAACGATGGGGATGGTGATGATGGTGCTAAGATTTTAATGAAAGGGAAATACTAAATGACAGTTTTCCGACGTAAAAACGAATATTTATCTTACCTTTCATTGAAGACCATAGAATCACTTAAGCATCACTCAGGAGCTGGGGATTAACAGTTTAGACAGTAAACCGCCAAGAAAACTCCACTAAAAATATCCTCTCGTCTCACTTTTTACTATAGATCACAAAACATCGAGACCAAACCGATGGTGGCCTCGCGCAGCCAGTGTTCC
This sequence comes from Hippasteria phrygiana, assembly GCA_037893225.1. Lineage (NCBI taxonomy): Eukaryota > Metazoa > Echinodermata > Asteroidea > Valvatida > Goniasteridae > Hippasteria > Hippasteria phrygiana. The sequence continues at coordinate 28,608 of JAZGUH010000780.1, read as the reverse complement.
ACTGCGACCGATGCCTGAGACACTGGACTGATTACGGTCGACCACCTCCCGACTGCAGTCAACCTGAATCCCGAGTGTGCGGTCCAAGTTTCTCCATCAGTACAAGAAGCCGCGATATTATACAGGCAAGTGCATCCAAAATAATGTTCTTCGTGGACTGAGTTTTGGTGCCAAAACAAAGAAACAAGAAAAATCTAAAAGTGCATGGGCCGAATCATTGATGAATGATGAGTCAACATTTTGTGTGATTTGTTTTAATATAAATACTTTATTTCATTATCATTTCATTTTCCGGGAAGACGGTACATACAAAATTTAGTCGGTGCCCGATGACTCATCTAAAAGAAACTCGGTTCCTATTAAGAGACTCTCCACATTGACCGATATATTGTTTTTATAAATAATATAAATACAACATACCGGTAATCTCTGCACATTTCGCCCCATTTGCGTTTTTAGAAATTCACTCAACTGAAGTCGGTCGACAAGCAGTCCTTCATGGCGGAAATTCAGGCTTCAAAGACGATCCCACCATCTCAAAACAGAAAGACGCTTTGTCTCTTGAAGTCTCAGCGCACTGGACACGGAGAACTCCGACAAACAAGGAAGCCCCCGATGACTTGTCCGAAGGATGACGCAAAGACAGGTATCTATAAGAACTTGTTGGTCTCCCTTGTGTTTTGTTTTTCGTTATTAGGGAATTATTTTTATTTTTCTCCTCAAAAAATTAAAGACATTATTTATGAAACCGAGCCATTCTTTATAAAACTGTTGCAAACAGTAATTGACATATGTTGTAAATACAGCCTCCGTGATTCTCAAGGGCAGTTCTTTGACAACTCGAGGATCGCCTTCCAGCGAACTGGAAGATTCGACCAAATCGCTCCCAGTTGTGTTATCATCCTCGCAGTCAGGAACGAATCGAGACAAATGCATCACATTAAAAGACGAACTGGTTGAAAGACGCGACCAACAGCCATTGATGAACGACGATAGTGATGAAGAGGTCATCAAAGATTCCGATTCCAACACTGTGCAGGGGCGAACTAAACCCATGTTTCCCTGTACAACTGACACCACAGGTACAGCCTAATTAACGAACTTCTTTTATAAGTAAACACTAAGCAGACACAAAAAATTAGCCGGTTTTGAAATAGTTTACTGTCTTATTTTAACGTGAAATAATTATTGACCGCTCTTGGAGAAGTAGTGATTGCCCTTTATTGCTTGCGAAAGAGTAGCTTTAAGGGTCTGAAACAGAAAACCTCATCTCGTTTGTTGATGGAACGTTGGCGACGACGGCGACGACGGCGGCGACGCGACGGCGACGACGGCGGCGGCTGCGGCAACGACGACAACAACAACCACCACATTTGATGTATGTTTAAGTACAAAAATTATGTTTATAATGCAAATTTCGCCTCCTCTTTTTTGCTACACAGGCCAGACACAAACTGCTGATCGAAGACCCAATTCCTCATCAGATCACAATACCAACTTGAACGAGGAATCACACTCTCAGAAAGCTGAAGCAACGGAAGAAAACATGCTTAGTGCGGGAAATAGAATGCAAATTCAGATAAAAGCACATTGTTCAAGTTCTGCGAGTGGAAAGAAACAACAAATTGATGAAGGAAATTCATTGCTAGGTAGTAAATCACTCGCAAAGAAGACAGACGTGGTACCGGATGGCAATTTACACAGCTACCCAGATCTTGCAGTTCATGAACTGCATAAAAGCACAGGAGATATTAAGTACCACACAGAAATCAACGATATTAAAAACAAATTTACTGCATCTAAAGCAGACACGGTATCTAACCAAGACACGTTTCGAGACATCGCATTTCTATCCGACGAGGGCACGGAAGCAATTCATGTAATCCCGAAAGTTACCATCACGAGAAATGGTCTCCGACAAAGCCTGTCCTACAACACGGCTTCGTTTAATAATTCGGCAGGCGCCGATGAAGTCGAGTCCAATGAATCCTTTGAGAGACTAGTGAATAATTCGGCAGCCCTCGGCCTCAACGCCAATGGAAATGCAAGAGCATCTTCTGCTACCCACGAGGACAGACGTGAGGCAAAGTCTGGCAAAACTCGACATGGGAATGGCGATTCTGGACAGCATTCGGGTTCTCGCAAGGAAGATCAAGAGGGAAAAGGTTCGGCAGGACATACAAATCGGCGCGACAGCAGTGTCAGCTACATGGGTGTTAGGGAGGACGGTGAGGACAAATCAAGCGGCATCTCAAGTGATGACGGCGCATCGTCGAGAGGGAGCCACGGCAACATCGCCAAAGGAGGCAGTCAGAGTCCGAAGGCGGCTCCCGTCAGGAACACTGCCGTCAAAAACGTGACGGGCAGACCAGACACGCGGCCCGGGAACTTGGAGAGACACATGTTTGCAACTCCAGGGGAAACTCTAGCCCAGGCGAATGCTCTCGGCGTGGCCCCCAAATCCTCTGGCGAGGGCCTGGCTGCCACCAAGACCAAAACCGAAGATATTGGAAATGCCGGACAGGACTCGACCTCATATATCCAGTCCAGTTCGTCCCAACGAAACGAGATTTTAGCTAATAATCCTGTGCCCACGAAGCTACCTCCTCTAAATGCAGTGCCAAGACAGCTACCGCCGTTGGGCACCCATGATACAGAGCAAAGATCAAAAGCCAAGGACAGGAGGAGATCTCTCGGGATGCCCAGAACCGATCATCTGCGTCGTGATCCTGTCGACACACAGGAAGAGCAAGAAGGAATACCTACTGCAGCTGCATCCAGGCAGAGGGAACAGGAACCAAGGGATCAGTCGAAAGTAGTGAAAAGACAACATGTTTCCCGTGCAGGGGATGAAGACGCTTCAATGAGACGAAGCCAACCAAAACATCTGACAGATGACTCTACTTTACCAAAATCAAGAATTCCCAAAACGGCCGAGAAACAAATTGCTGCAAAAGACTTTGCCGAGCAGCCGGGAAAAGAAAGAGATGAGAAACCTTCCAAAGAATTAACCGAACGATTTCTGCCAGAGATTGGATCCACAAAAGAAGAGCTGGTGGCCGACGAAATTGATACACGGGAAAAGGAAGCTAAATCACCCCTGATGAAGACTCTCTTCAATGAGTTTGACAATTTCGAGTTGAGTCTCTCCCCACCACCGACGGGCTCCCTGCCGCCCGTTTCGACAGACAAATCCTTCCGGATGACGTACTCCACGCTGCCCAAAACCTTTGACTGGGACACCCCCATGCAACCCCCGGCAGTGGCCCGAGGAAGACCCACCTCACCGCAGCCGGCCCTCGGACTGACCGGCAACTTTGCCGAGCAGCAAACGGATGAAGTTCTCATCAGTGTCCAACTGAAGAAGTCAATAGTGGTGCGCCGCAGCAGCGGAAACATTTACAACAAGTCGGCTCGCACATCGTCCAGGTTTTCCGGAAAGAAAACCGGCAACTACTCTTCCAGTAGCGAGACCTCTCACGTAAGCTCGGCGGCCGAAAGCGTCTGGGAGTCTCTCAGCGAGGTCTGGCGACGACACACCATGGAGCTACAGAAGCTAGAACGGATGGTGGCGCTAAACTTCCTGCCTCTCACGTCGGCTTTCACGTTCTCACTGTTTGAGATTCCGCTGCAGTACCTCGCACATAACCGCTCCCTGAGGGAAAGGGCGATGCAGATCAGAGCGCTGAAGAAGCCCAGGAAGATAGAGATGAAGTTTTGTACCAAGTCACAGAGAGAAGCCGCTATGAGGCGGCCTGTAACAAGACGGCCAGTCAAACCTGTCAAGTGAGGATGCTAAGAAAAGTGTTTAATTAATAGAATCGACAACATAAGTTTTGGGTCACAAAATAATCGTGATTGTTTCTATCACAAGTGAATGTGTCACATAACTGTGCTGGCAAATTAAATAATTTTGTATGAAAAACAAAAACAGAGGGTGAATTACTGGTTGAACCTTCCCTCGGAGCAACCAAGGCACTGGAGCGGAAGTAGTTTTTTCGTAATTTTTTAATTACTAAAACATCTTTGGGCCAATATTGCTCAATTTTTAAAACTTCAGTCGAAAGCCATAGTTGGAGGCTTTGCAATCAATTTTAACACAGAGGTCACACACCGGACATGCAGCCCTGAGAAAGTAAGCCCTCTGGCATGTGTTTGGCTAAGCCCTTTCAGTGTGTTATCTTATGCCTTTGTGGTCGTATACACAAAGGGTTCCCCCTAGGCAGACCGACCGCCAGAGCAATCAATAATTCTGTCATTGCCCACGTTTCTGAATGGCATTGGGATGGGGTCTGACCCATAAATAGCATCAGGGTACTCCTGGCTGGCCTTACCCGTAATACAATAATACTTCCGCTGCAGTGCTTTGTGTCATCGTGTATATTTTTGTACAAGGATGCCTAATCAGCGGTTACGTATTTTCAAATCACCATCGCTTAATATCTTTGGGACAGAGGTGCGAGTTTCCGCGCGATTTGATTTCTACCTTTACGGATTCAGTGATATTATTTTCGATTAATCTGTGGCCGGGAATCGAAAGGTATTAATACGAAGAAAAGGTTTTGTGAATCTGCCAAAATCAGATCCACTACTGCAGTAGGCATCACTCAAATGGCGGGCGGGGCCAGGTACATTCTTTGTATCAAGATACGGTACATATCAAACCCCATGTATTAGACTACTGGTTTAGTCTAGAGTCCGCCAAAATGAAGCAAAACCAGCTGCTGTAATTTGGTAGATTGGGAGAGTTAGGGTTAATTGAAGAAATAAAAATATCATTGGACATTTGAAGCAAATATGGGACAGCGGGACCCCCACCCCCCCCCCCCCCTCTCTTTTGTGTTGGTCATTGTGTTCCCAGAATCTGAGGAATTCCTTTCAGATATCTAGGTGGGGATCCAATAGTCTGGGAGTGGTATATCATTGCAGATCCTATTTGCATGTACTTTTTGTCCAGTTGTGGGAGGGGGGGGGGGGGGGGGGGGGGGGGAGTGGTCGGCCGGGGCCATGCCCCGCCTCCTATGGTGGAGTCGCTTGATGATGCTCTGCATGTAACATTACAATTGACTTTTATTTGTGAAATTACAATAGCGGTCCAGCAACAAAGATATCTGTTCAGACAGAGTGATGTCTTCTGAATTGTGCTTTGCTAGAGGAGGGGGAGATGAGTACAATCACAAAACTCTTCTGCCCGGTGGCAGTATTGAGCTTTTTCTTAGGCGGGGGGGGGGGGGGGGGGGGGGTGGGGGGGGGGGCACATATGGAACTATATATGGAACTATATATGGAACTAAAGGACTTTTCTTGATGAAAACTTCTACTTTTTTCTGTGCATGCACTTCTACTTCTATTTTTGAAAAATCAAATAAATAAAAAAAATGCACTGTGATCCATTTTTAAGGAACACAAAGTCAGATCACAAGAAGAATGTATATGCTTAATTCAATACTTTTTTACTTGTTTCGTAATTGATATGTCAAAAAGGTATTATTTGCAATATAATAAAATAATACAAACAAATCTGCCGAATTTTAAGATATGATGCATTCACAATAACTTTTCACAATTAATATAAGCACCACACATGTACTTACATACTTTTTGACCTCTGATATTGTACTATCAACGGGACATCAACAATTAAAACAAACTTGAAAATATTTGAGTTACAGTGAAATTCATCCAAATTTTGTTCTTGGTTACTGATGCCGAAAACAATATGTTGACATCCTTGTTTCATCCTCTTTCCCAATAGTACATGTTTAATCACTAAAGTCACAGTAGTATAGCTTCAACTACATGTTGCTTCAGTAGTCAAAACACCAGTATATGACGCATTGCGGGTCCAGGTTATTTATCAGGAGGGGTGAGATTGGCCAAAAATAAAAAAATCCACGAAAACCCCAGATCAACATAAAAATATCCGTTTTTATTGGTCTATATCCACTTTTGCAGGTGAAAACACCTTGAGGACATCACCTCAGGAATTTCGGATGCAAAAGAGTTTCTTTAAAAATCCCGAAATCAGGAAAAATCCTGACAAAATCTCACCCCTGATTTATATACATCCGTGGAGGAAATACGGCTTCTGTGGAAGCTGTGGCCCCCCTAGTGGGGTTAATGTAAAGATTATCGAAAGGTCAGACTGGTTCCCAGTCCCTCCATTACGTTCCGATGTGATGTGATGTGATTTGATTTGGGATTTCCACTGTCAAAATGACATCGTCCTAATTTCCCTATCCATTTCGGAACAGACAATCACATTCAAGGGTTTACAGTTTCAAAACTGGCCAACCTCTCTTAGCCAGTGTTTCTTATTCGTTTGCGTTTATTTGGAGCAGTACGATTGGTTAGGTGGAACTTTCCGAACATTCCACCCCCGTTGAATCCTGCCAGGGGACAACATGTGGATAGAGTTTTATCACTCCCTACTTAATTGCTCGAGTTTCTTCTCGCGCAAGAGAAAGCATTTCAGTTTTCTCCCATACCTAAAACTCATTTTCTGCCTTTATGTTCTCTTAAACGTAGTGTACATGATTGATCATTGTTGCAATTTTCAGAAATGGGCGGATTTGGGGGTTAGTATTTTATAGGAAATATTGTCCACTGACCTGTTCAAAGTTTTGCATTCTTGGATGGCAAAAAAAAAAATAAGAGAGAAAAATAGCATTCGTTTTATAATTAACCATTGGGCGGCATTTGTTATAGTGCCCTCTTGTAAAATAAGCCCAAGTATTGTAAATGGGATCGTTTTCAATTGGTTACATAACATGTACAGAGGCCGAGGCCGAGTGGAAAGTCCGGAGATCCACTACATGCACTGGGTTACAATGCATACGCTTTGGTACGCTACGCGTGCGCCCGCTTTTCGGATTGTTAACCCATTTTTATACACAACACGGATTAACTACATTCGGTCAATAGAGGGCAGTTTTCCAACGATTGTTACACGCAAAAATCGTTGGAAAACGAAATAAATTTCAAATTTGTTTTATTTAAACGACAGCACACCAGGTGCCATCATTTCACAGGATGATTGAGATTGCCTATTATCTTACAGTCTAGTCGGGTATTTTGTAATAATTCAGTAAAAAAACAAATTGGAAGAATTACCAATCGTGTACACTACCTCTACATTTTGGAGGTCGCAGGTTCAAATGCTGCTGCTCCTTCCAGTTTTCTTTGTTCACTTTAAAAATGATTCAAATTACCTAGTCAGTTCCCTTTTGGCTTGTTTGACATATACTACATTTAAGTTGTATCCTCATTGAGTGATCCCCACAAGTCGCTTCCCAGGTTGTGTCGTGAAGTTGGGCGTGTTCCTGGCTATACGGCATATGGGTTATGACTTCTGACTAGCCGCCCACTCAAACAAAGACACTGACAATTTGGGTGACTGCCATTACAGGGGCAAGATAGCTCGTTGGTAGAGTGCCCGGACCAGTATCCCGGGGGGGAGGGGGGGGGGGTCGCAGGTTCTCATCCCGCTCCTGCCACTTTTACTTTGTTCCCTCTGAAAATATGTTCTCTTGGACGGGTTCTTGGGTAGTGTAGGGGTAAGTTTGCTTCTCTAGAGGAACCCTTGGTTCAAATACAGAATCAGAGTAAATACATAAAAATGCAAAAAGTCAATTACATCTGTGTAGGGGCTGGATGTTCAGTAGTGACTGCATTCTTCAGTGACTTGTGGACGCCTTTCAGGAGATGCAGGCGAGCATGCAATGACAGCAACAAGATGCCGGCAATGGTCCTGGCATGTAATAATTGTGTAAATGAATCAATAAACATGTACAGCAATTCGTGCAACAAGCTTCTAACTCCAAACTAACTTTCTTTTGCAGGTTTTTTAGGCCAGCCTTAAATTCTCTTTTTAATTTAAATAAACTTGCCCTTCAAAGGTGGAAGGTTAAGGATCGATAGAGCCACCGAAAGGGAGAAATCGTCTTCCACTTGTTCTTCCAATTCTGGTCAATTCTGTGCACTCTTTCTGTTTATATCCAATGAATTTGGTCTGATGTTTCGTCTCAGCTCTCTGTGTATGGCTAAATTGTACACTCAACCATGTTATCTAAATTCTTCTAACTCTTCTCACAACAAAATGGGTGCGCGTTGACGTAGGGGAACGACTGGCTGGTAACTTTCAATGCAAAGAAAACTAAACTGTTGCCTTTGTCTCGATCTAGAGATGATTCATTTCCTTCAGTCCATGCGGGTCCCTTGACTTTGCCTGAGGTATATGACCTACATGTACGTCTTCTTGGACTTGTCATCTCCCTTAACCTTAGCTGGGAAAAGTATATCTCAGGTATTGCAAAGAGTGCTTCCATGTATATACAAAAAACAAAGACTCTACTTACCCCTAACACGTGGGTATGGCTGTAGTACGAGCTAAGATCTCGGCAAAGACTAGCCAGGAAACTGCAGACCTGAAGAAAAGAAATTTTAAAATGTTCAAAAAAGTGAGACACTCGTGTGCCTCTGTGAGCAGAATTGAGAATTTGTTTATGTTATTAAATTTTTTTAATTTTTTTGGTTTTTTGTTATGGAAGTTGCCCAATACAATGCTAAAAGCCACTTCAAGTACAGGGCTATGACAGAGGTGGTGGGGTTGGCCACATTTTAGGTTGCCAGCCCTACCACCCTTACGGTTTTCCTGGGTCCAGATCTAAATAGAGGATATATCTTCAATAGATACCAAAGAAATTATCCCAATTTTCAGACCTATAGACGCAGACCTTGATAATTCGTCTGCAGTTTGTACGTCAACAGGTGAGGAATTCTAGGCACAATAATAAGCCATGTGAACAGGGAACCTCATTGTCCGTACAAGTACATCTATGAGATATCTGTGCAATATTCTATAGAATTTTGAACACTGAATTCTTTCGTAGCTCGCCGTAAATGATATCCCTTTAATATTTTACAGAGTTTAAACAATGAAATCTGCTCTGGCTTGTAATACAGAGAAATGATTTATAAAGAACCAATGGCAGTCGGGCAAGAACTTGAGTTTGATAATTATGTGACCCGCTCTGGAAAAAGGTATATTATGTCGCAAAATATGAAAAATTAGTTTTATGTATGCTTGGAAAGCCCACAATGTAAGCTTTCATTTGGTACATGATGGAGCTCCAAAGCCCTTTCCTTTCTGGAGATATGGCGTGTTTGCATATTAATGAGTTCTATGTAGTTTAAATTGCACAACAGAGAAAACAGGCTTTGAAATAGCTAGTTCTAATACAATGCAATGGAACAATGCACTCTAAAAAGGTTATTTTTTTTTCACTTTATTCACTGAAATCAACATTGTTGTGCACCAAACCTGAAACTTTAGATATTTAAGATGTCATTAAAAAAAAAAAAAAATTTAAATGTTGACGAAAAATGTCACCGTCAACATTGAAAGGGCCATTACACGTAAATGCATAGCGCGACTTATATCACCTTTTTCTGGAGTGGGTCACATATTCTTATAAAACCTTTTATGGGCAGTGACAACACAATGTTTTGTTTTTTTCACTCAATGCCTCACCCTGTGTGTTTGAATATTGACGTGTGGCCCTTTGCCCTCCATTATGTCAAGTACACACTCAGACAACATGACTGGATATTGCAGCAGGTAGTTGAAGAGTAATCCCCATTCCTGGTCCTCGCGCAGGAGACTGAAATCCAGGCTTGTGACGTTGGGAAGAGGAGGGTAAGTCCCTACAATTTTGTTTTTAAAAGGGAACAGATCAAAAGACCAACAAATCGATTTAAAACATTCCCGTTATGGTCTATTCGTGCATACTTGCATTTTCCTACATTGATGCACCGGTGTGGTAGTATTAAGATGCTTTCTTTCAATCGGGTACCCGATTCCCGAACTACCTGTAAATGCTCAAACCTAAATAAAAGTGCGATGACCAATCCTTTATAATGGCCCAAAAGGGGCGTGGCCACTGTAAATAGACGGAGCTGAAGGTGAGGTCCATTAACAGCAGGCCCACAAACCCCTCCCCAAACTTCCCGTCTAAATCTGCTCCTACCAATGGGTGAGTGGGCTCAGCATTCAAAATGGTTTGAATGATGCCTTCCTCTCCCACTAGTCCGAGTAACTTGGACCCTTTATCGCCTTTTAAACATTTGGACATGATGATCTGGCAATAGTAGGGTCCAAGGCAATTGTGTGCTATCGGCTATAAATTAATCAAATTTGTCTGAAGACCCAACAAAAAATCCGATTTCACCCTTAAAATGGCAACCAAAATACTACATACGCCACCTGAGATACAAGTAGAGTTCCAATATTCAGATGGGGGTAGTAAAGTTCACTTACGATGTTGATGAAAAGTGAAATTTTCCATTCAATTCCGGGAAGCACCCGCAGGGCATGTCATCTTGCACTTGAAACAGTAGAGTTCAAATATTGTGACCCCTGTCCAAATGTTAAAAAGGCGATAAAGGGTCCAAGTTACTCGGACTACCTCTTCCACCATGAGTGAAGACCGGTGTACACTCTATGCAGCGGTTTTGTGCACATTACATTCAAAAGAGAGGTATTTGCCCTTTCAAGACGTAGTGTTTGAAGCATTGTATATGCTCAGTGCTTTCCAAGGGCCTGTGGGAAAAAAACTCACAGGTTTTGCAGTGTCAGAAATAGGGCTGGGCGATACGGCGATAAAATCGCGATGATGCGATATTCGCCGCCCAAAAATCGAAATCGGCTACATGATTTTTTAAATCGAAAAATCGAGATATCGCCGATATCGTTTTTAAAATCGGCGATTTTTTTTGGAACCCCCATTTCCCCTTTAAAAATCGCCGATACTTTCTTTTTACTAACAGATTCGCTAAAATGTATTTCATTTAGTTTTCTTTATTTGTTTTACGTACCTGTGTTCGCGCTGTTCCGTGCGAAATTACGGATTTAGTTCCGTAATAGCAGCGTGGTTTGACCAGACGTAGGTGTCTTCGAGCTTCTTGTGTACGTCCGTACTCAATCACACAAGATCAAAATCATTGATCACGACGGACATTGTACATGTGCATTGTACAACGCATGCGCCGCACTTGTTTGCCTTTTCTCAAGGCGCATTTCGCTTCGCGTTGCACTTGCACGTGCATTATACACTGGGAATTTTAAGACGGTGGCATTCAGTGTGGTTGCTTGCACTTGACCAAGGCTAGCAACAAAGCAACGCGCACGCGCAGATGCGCTTTAGGGGTTGGAGTTATTGAAGCAATTGCTCTAACCCCCGAGGTCTTAGTAGCCTTTCCTCCAGGCGAATTTCGCTTCGCGTTGCGCGTGCACATGCATTGTACACTGGGAATAATACGGTTGAGCTTTCAGTGCGGTTGTTTGCACTTGACCAGGACTACATGGAATGCACGCACACATGTGCGCTGTATATAATGAACGGTGCCGAGGAGTTTTGTCAGGGTTTAGAAAACGATCCAAGAAACAACACATTTAGTACACAAGGTATTTATTTTTATTCCTCCATGGTTCATCACACGTTACATGTACATGGATGTGCTATTCTATCGTCAAATTTATTGGAAATAACTGGAATTTCAAGCAAGGTAATCTTGACTAATCCACACAATAGGACAACTTCAACTTCAAGTGAATGCTGCGAAAAGCAATATCACGATATTCTTCGGTATATCGAATTCCCCGATATTCCGGTGTTTTTCAAGAGGCCGATATGATTTTCGATATGAAAAAATATCGAGATATCGGGAAATATCGTCATATCGAACAGCCTTTAGAACGGCTTCAAAGTCAAACAATGCCTGGCGACAATGGGGCCCGGCGATTATGTAGTTACGAACGAACTTTTGCGACATTTTAATTATGCTGAAATTTGTTGACGATTTTATCGCCATATCGGCGATATCGCGGGAAAAAAAAATTGACTCCGAAAAAAATCAATATCGTCAGCCCTAGTCAGAAATACCGATACGCGTACGTATACACCATCACTTGTTAGCTTCTGTGACGTGTATCCATAGTACACATTTTGCACACGTTTTCAACGTATATTGGCAGCTTTACGCGCAAGTAGAAAAACAAATAATTTTCGTGGTTTTTCCGCGATATTGTCCTTGGAGCTGTTGTCCACGAGTATGGATCCAATTTTTGCACTTATTACAGTGTACAAGAATTAATTGACTGAAAATTGAGCCCCAAAATGTGTGATTGTGAACTCGTATTCGTACCGGCACTCGGTGCTGAGCTATGAGAGTATGCGCATGAATTATGCAAAACAAATGTTCAAAGTGCATTTTACGCGTACGGTTATGGTCATCATATCCATATGTGTATCCGTAAACGTTAGCGTGCGAAACCTCTTTAATAATAGGCCAGAACCCCCCTACCCCGTCTTGGCTTACCAGCACCCCAGTAATAACAGCCGACCAGAAGGGGTTAAACCGTTGGTACATAAAACGGACACTATTCAAGCTAATGACGTCTACCTTTTGCGACCTCCTCTTCAAAATGGCTAAACAGCGTGCACAGCCTTGCATAGTTGTACATCACAAACACACCATCCCTGCTGTTAGGCCATGTGCTGCTGTTACGGGAATTGGAGAGCTCTAATTTTACCTACAGATGAAAAATAAATCACAACTTTTAATGATCTAGATTGTCCAGCATCATCAATTCTTCAGAAGCCGATGTAATCTGTGTTAACTGCGAAACTGTGGCAGCTTTGAAAAAGACCACCTGGCCGGTTGACATCAAGAGGCACATTCCTGCACGTACTCAATCCATTCATGTTTTCCCTATATTGATTTTGAATGGGAGTGTAATGAATAGATGGAGCTTTTTCAAAAAAAAAATCATTCACATGAAAGGGGGGCCAGGGGGGCTCCAAGTGCTTGGTTGCACAGCCCATTCTTGGCACACCATCCCCCCATCAATAACAGCTGGACACAAGGGATTAATGAGAGTAATGAAATTGGGCCCAGATTCAATTGCTTCTTACTATCCAAACCAATGATCACAGCACAAGGGCTCTTGTGTGAGTGTAACTAAATTAAGTATTGTTCATTCAGAAACAAAACGGTTTATTCCCAAGCAAGTTTCCATGTGTTGACATGATTGCTTTTTCAGTCTTGAGGCATTAAACCTCATCATGGTGACTCATCAATAAGCCAGTTTGGTATCTCAAAGGTCAAAGGTTATTCAGGATAAAATTGCTAATGTCACGTAATGTCACGCCATGTTATGCGAATGCCCCGCCATGTTATGCGAATGCCCATTCTGATTGAATTTAACACGTGCGCGTTGTGCAGCCAACTTTTGCATTCACACGCATGAGTTAGGTCACGCGGGTCATTCGGGATAAAATGTCATTGTGCACATGCGCAGTTGAAATACCGAACTGGCTTATTCTAAGATTCTGCACTGATGTGAGGGGAGATTCGAATTCACAGGAAATTACAGGAATTATCAAGGAGATCTCCAGCATGGATGTCCTTACCACATGGCCAAACTGCTTTCCCAGTATTTCAAACTTCAGTCCAGCAATCGTCAGTCTTTTGATGAGTTGCTCCCATCCCTCACCTGATAAGCATAATTATACGGCATAACTGTTTTTATGTTGTAGCCTAATTTGCAAGCCATAACACTTTTTGGTCAACACAATAATTTTCTGCCACTATGACCTATCGCCATTTGCGAGTTCTTAGTCCAGGTGCAGTGTGTACGCTACATACAAGCAGGCGTAAAGCATTTGCTACACATATCTCTGGATGGAGTTGATGACTTTATGACTTGAATGTACAGACCACACCATGCCTGCTGCAGTTAAAAGAAATTTGCTCGAGTTCTACACTTTAACCCTATACGGTGTATGCAAAATCATATTAAAATTAGAGGATTTTGGACTGTTAGGGTTAACCAGTTCGCGTCGGAGGACATGTTTACGCGATCTGGCTGTTTTTATACACGGGCACGGCTGACGGGTTAAAACATCAAGCTTGCCTCGACTCACCTACGGGTGACGTCTCAACACGCTAATCCCTCATTTGTTTTGTACACACACACACAAAGTCCGAGAAGTCTGTGGAGGCAGACCGTGTGTTGAACTTGAACTTGGCCGATGTGCACGGCCTGTTGTTCTACAATCTACGCTCCGGTGGGCGCAACCGGAGTATTAAAATATATGAGGTTTCGGCAAGAAATATTGTACAAATACTGTTGAAATGACTCTTGCAAATCAGTAGGCCTATTTGTAGCATTTGGCTGTATATCAGAAGTTGGCTGCTATATTTTGCCTTTTTTTAAAATAGAAATTTTCGGCAAAAATAATCCCGGCGCGAACAGGTTAACCCTTGTGCTATTTAAAAGGTCAAAATCAGTCAAAATTTCCTTCTACCTCCCCTGCCTATACTTTGTACACAGACAGGGTCAGATTACATGTGGTTTGTACATGTGGCAGAAGGGTCACAAACAATCACCTTGACTGATTTTGACCCATACAACAACATGGCTCAGAATGCATGTTTGCATAGGAGGGTTTTTTAATTAATGAACAAGGCATGACCCATTAGTGGCCGACCTAACTACATACGGTCTCCATGAAATGGCCAAAGGATTGGAAACATTTCACTTTAATACCACCCACCAAAATCGGTCAGGAACAGCAAAATCTTGGAAAATAATTACCCTCCTTGATAACAACTATCTAAATATGTGGCACAACCTGTTATTTCAAGATTTAAGTCAGCAGAATCTGTAAAACTGAGGCAGAAATTAACATGTATGTGAGCACTTTGAGTGACACTGTCGACTGCAAAGAACATCTAACACAGCCAAACACAAACCTTCTTCCCCTATATGGCACACAAATTTCCCAACAAAATTCTCAAATGTTAAAGGTTGTGCCAAGTGTTTATATAATTCTGAACACAGATGGGTGGTTGTTTTCCAAGATTTTGCTGTTCCTGACCGATTTTGGTTGGGGGGTATTAAAGTAAAATCTTTCCAAAGGATCCATTAGCACAAAACCCTGTGGTTAGAAATTCTGTGAAAATGATCTTCCTTACCTCGCACCTCTTCCCCATACTTCAAGATTGATGCCTCCCTTGTGTGCCCCTCCCGTATTCGGAGGAGCTGGAATGCACTTATGTCCTCCTTTCCCTTTGCCTCCGCCGTCCGTGCTGCGACAGGCCCGTGGATCAAATGGTGCGGGCTAATGGCCTGCGACGTAGCCTGTGCTGTGCACAGACGCCACGTGAGGGCTACCTGTTGCTGCTGGAAACTCATCCCTTGGTTGGAAACGTGGATTAGATCAGAGGGCTACAAGGCAAGAGGATAAAAGGGATGTTCAGAGGTCATCTGGTACTCATAATGGTAGGGGTGTGCATTTACGGGTAGTATGGGAACCACGTACCCGTTAAATTGTAGTGTACATGATTAGTCATTGTTGCAATTTTCAGAAATGGGCGGATTTGGGGGTCAGTATTTTATAGGAAATATCGTTCCACTGACCTGTTCAAAGTTTTGCTTTGTTGGATGGCGAAAACAAATTGAGAAAAACGGCGTTCGTTTTCAACCGTCGGGGGGATGATAGCCTTTAGTCAAGACGCGCGTGGCTATCTGGGCGCGTGACGCGCCCCGGATATGCCATCATGTCCGGGGCGCGCCAATCGTCCGGGTAGCCAGGCGCGCCTTGACTAAAGGCTACAGGGCAGTTTTCCCAACGATTGCCGGCCGGAAATCGTTGGAAAAGGATATAAATTTCCACTTTTCTTGAAAACGACAGCACACCTGAGGCCATCATTTCACAGGATGATTGAAACTACTGTTAACTTACAGTCTAGTAAGGTATTTCGTAATAATTCAGTAAAAAAAAATTGAGGATTCCCAAAAATGTACACTAAAGAAAGCCAATCCCAAAAATTAAATCTTGGAAGTTGCTGTTCATATTGCTTGTAAAGGTCCGCATGTTAATACTACCACATCAGTGCGTCAATGCAGCAAGATGCAAGTGTGTACAGTGAGCTCTATAGCTTTATGGTGTAAATTGTATTTTCGTCAAACATTAATCTGTTGTTTTTTTATGTACCCTGATTTATATTTTGAAAATTCCCCACAAATGACATTCAAAAACTTTCTTTTTTATTGTCCGAGAAATATGTTAATTCGGTTAGTGGTACTCAATTCAATAATCTGGAACCTCTTCCTTTCCTGCAATTTGAAATGCAAACACAAACATTATTTAAAGTGTATTTTACCATAGGCTTTATCTGATTGAGTACATCTTCCATCAAGCAGCATTGTGTTAACAAGGGAGAGGGTGAACCATCAGGTAACACAACTACAGAATAAAAGCAAATATAAGAACATCTTGAAGTTTTTGAAAATATTTTGGGGAAATGACTGCACAAAGTTGCCCCAACCAAAATCAACACGTTCTGTAATAATTAGATCTGGACCCAGGAAAACCATAAGGGTGGAAGGGCTTGCAACCTTAAATTTGGCCAACCCCACCACCTCTGTTTTGGAGCCCTTTACTTAGAGTGGCTTTTAGCCTTGTATTGGGCGAATTGCATAAAAAAAAGAAAAACATGTTGAATCCAAGTCACAAACTCAATAATGAAAATAAATCTGGTCTCCAATGTTATCCAACTTGAATTCATGCGATATCTGGTGCCGTTGCTTGAGTGCACGTTTAAATGAAAAATAAAACTCAAAACAATATTTTTGTAAAAAGGTCCTAATTTATTACTGTTGTGTGAATTAGTGGTCATTTTGTTGTCAAGTCTAAATCATAAATGATGTGTCTGAGTTTGTCAGACAGGTCAAGCCCGAGTCCAATGCATCGAGTCCGAGTCAGAATTTACCTGTACCCAAGTCCGAGTCCGAGTAACTGAAAATGCAACTCGAGTCCGAGTCATGAGCCATACGACTTTGGCAGTATTTACCTCTCACTGTCTGCAGGTTCTTGTCATACCCGGATTTACCTAGTGGAAGCTTCTCATTCACGATGAGCTGATGCAAATCAAGATGGACGTCTTTACAGCTTGACGTGTCAACTTCACTTGACCTTTGGCCCAAGGTCTTGTCCCCTTGACAACCCGACCCAGGATTAGTTCTATATTTACAGCAGGAGGCAGCGCGGACTAATCTGTCTCTCGTGTCTTGTTTTGGTTGCCTTGATGACATGGTCTTGTTCGCCAAGGTCTTAAATGACCCGATTCCAAAGCAGTCAAGTATTTGGGAGGATGCATGCGAAGCCGACGTCAGGTGGCTAACTTGAAACCTTGATGGAAGATAAGGATATAGATTGAGGTCATTCTGTAGAAAATCTTAAAACTGCATACTTACACATTCTTATGGCGCATCTTAATTTATTTCGGATGCTAGCATGCAACGAATGGGCATTTCTCAAAAACTTTCAGGCTGGCGCCGCACATAATGCAGCCTGTTCGCATTGGCCACTGCTCTGAATTCCAATGGTCGAACTTTTCCGAACCAAACTGGTGTCCCCAAAATTATTTTTGTCAATGATTTTCAGATAAACGGTGCATTTCCAAGGGATGGTCGTGTACATTATTATGTATTCTAGTTTTAAATGATCTTTCTTCTAACCATAGCAATTTTAGGGTAATAGCAATTCTGTAGCCCAATTAGGTGCCCTCCAAGGCATTGTGTCCCTTAACCCTAACCCTCCAGGGTATTTTAGTTAGAAACCCTGCCAGACGCATCAAATTGCATACTTTGTTAGGTAAGGGTTAACAAGAAAAAAAACGGAGGTAATTAACAGCAATGAGAGCAAAACTTGTTTACTGACCCTGCATTCTCCAACAAGGCCGACAGATGTTCAGTCAGCAGAAGATTCCTCAACTGACTTAGCGTCAGGTCCTCGTCCTCTTCTCCCCCTGCGCCTCTTCCCAACTCACTCTCTACTCTCAACCAAGCATTGTTCAGAATGCCTACTCCTACGGGACTCTCCTTGGGCCCCCCGGCTGTGAACCTCCCATAGCTGTCACTCTCGTGCAGCACCGTGGTCAGGACTTTCTTGAAGATGCTGGGCCGATGCAGCTTCAAACCCAGTGCTCCTTGCTCCGTCAAGATGCAGGAATCGATGGGGAGGGGCCAGTGAGTGCATTCCTTGAGAAGTGCCTCGGAGAATGCCTTGCTGTCCTGCAAGATCATTTCAAGTTCTTGCTATTTAACGTGAAACTAAATGGACCAAAATTATAAATAACCAGAGAATGTGCCCACGGGGTGGCAGTTTAGCTACTTCCGACACGACAGTCCACATTGGGGGTGGAGGGGTGGGGGAAACAATTGAACTGATACTAGTGATAGGTGACTGTGCATAATTAAAAATTCAGTCAGATATGTTAAAAAAGACAAACAAACAAACAAAAACAAACCAGAAACACAAATTTGGGAGAAACATCTTACATTTTTCTTACAGCGTTTTATTTTGCCGTGAACAGGTCTCGCCTTTTTTATTCCGCTATTCAGCCGTGAAATCCTCTGGGATAGAGCAGTCAGTCGTTTCTTAGCACGCTCAGCTATAAAACAATAAACTATCCCATCTGTCAAGTCAGCAAATGTTCGAGTGGTTAACACTCCTAGCGCTCGAAAGTGGCAGTGCTGCCATGCCCCATACGGGTTCGACGTCGTGCTACGCCCTGTGTGGGTTTTTTGGGGTTTTTTTTCCTCTTTTTTTTCTCAAAAAAGTAAGAATTGCTTTTACTAAAAATCAAACCCTGGTTTAATTGCGGAAAGATTTTACTTTAATACCCCCCCACCAAAATCGGTTAGAAACAGCAACTCTTGGGAAATAACCATCCATTTGTGTTCATAATTGTATAAACACTTGGCACAACCTTTAATTTTGAGAATTTTGTTGGGACATTTTAGTGCAATATAGGGGAAGAAAGTTTGTGTTTTCTGTGTTAGAAGTTCTTGGCAGTTGGCGCCATAGTCACTCCAAAGTGTGCACATACATGTTGATTTCTTCCTCATTTTTTACAGATTTTGCTGAAATAAATCTTGAAATAACAGGTTGTACCACATGTTTAGACAGTTGTTATCAAGGAGGGTTGGTTATTTTCCAAGATGTTGCTGTTCTTGACCGATTTTGGTGGGGGTATTAAAGTAAAATCTTTCCCAAATTTGTGACAAATAGCTAAAAAAAAAATTAAAAACCGCCGGACACAGTACCCTACCTTGATTTTCAATCGGTCTACCACTGCCGCTGCAACGCTGAAGTCACCAAGATTTGCTTTTTTACTCCATCTCAAAATGGTCGAATCAAATACTAGGTCTATCAGGGTCGTTTTCCTGCTGTATGATAAAACAAAATGTTCTAATCTTTCTGAAAACACAGCAAATTCCTTCAATATCTCACTCATTTTAGAAAATAATACGTGTAAACCGTGGCATAGGTCATAGGAAAAGCGACACACACGAAGTACTGGCAAACACCCGAACTACCACACGATCGAAACCATCAAAAATTGCGCGTTGATTTGGGTATCAGTCTATAATAGACTGGCATATCAGTCTAGACTATATCGCCATAAGCTAAACAAAAATTCTTGCCCTCGGACCGACCATTTGACCAACAGTTGTTGTTGTTGTTGTTGTTGGTTAATGGTGCCTACAGCACTGATTGTGCTCTTTGCACCATGAGCGAAAAACTAGCTTCCTTCATGCTGTGTGTGCTGAGACTATTCACGAGCCACGAAGTAAGGCCTAAACAGGCTGACTTGACGAGTACTTGTAGTAGATCGATCCGTCGTACTACTCGTCAAAGCTCCATTCGGGCTGATATAGCCTATCCATAGACCATAGACGAAGGCTGCCAAGCTTGTTACGGGCGAGCGGCCGCTACATTTGTCCGGTACTCGTTGTATCGGGGGGGGGGGGGGGGAGGGCAAAATTGTCCTTCCTCCATGGATGTACAAGGCATAGGGGTAACCAGATCATGAACAGCGCACCCCCACCTCCCACACACCACAATAACAAATTATATTTGAGTGTAGAGTCCAGTCCAATTACCCCCCCCCCCCCCCCCGGGGATTTTAAGACGATTCAGACGTTGTTTGCCCTCCCTGGCACAAAAAGCTGGATACGCTACTGCCCCCCCCCCCCCCCCCACCCCAGTTTCAAATGTCTGTGGCTGGCCGGGATTTTGGTCACCCCATGCACATCCCCACTCGATGACACAGATTTACGCCACTGGGGATGGATACAAAGGACACTTTCACCCTGCAACAATTAGTTGGCTACTGTGTCCTGAAAATCAAGATTCCAAGTTTCTACATTGTACTTGTACTCTCCTATAGGGTGTTGCTTTTTTATGCAGAATGGGCTTTAAAATCCTAAAGGTATGGCTCAAGAGAATGATGCATCAGAAATTAGCACGGAAACATGCCTGTATCCAAGACCAAAGCAACGACACAATGCATGTACAATGTTCAACTGGTTAGCAACTTCACTCACTTCCATAGAATGTGGTTGTCTGGTTGAGAAGGCAGCCTACAAAACAAAATTAATTAGGGCACCTTAATTATTCCTTTTTGCTAGTTCTGAGCATTTTTGCTCTTTGTGCCCAAGGGTGGGGACCATATCCACAAGGCCAAACAAAATTTGTTGTGGGTTGCCCTCGGACCGACCGATCGTACAAATCGACAGAATAGGGTCGGTTGTTGTTTTTTTATCAATAATAACAATAATAAATAAACATTCGACCGACCGACCCTCTTTTCCAATTTTACCTGTCCGAGGGCAACACGACGATTTGTTTTGGCCTTACTAAACCGAAGCCTGTCTGCCGATGGCTACGTAGGCGTAGGCTTCAAGCTGGCAGTGCTACTGCCTCAGATCAAAAGCCTTTTTCCAAAGTGCCGAGATGTTCTTCCATGCTCCATTTGCCCTAACAGGATTTTATTGGCAGACTGTAAAGACATGGTAGACTGTTGTCGAGCAGCAATTGCTATGCTGTATGTAAGTTTCATTTGATTGGCTGAAAGTTTGAAGAAAGTAGAGCTGGAGGAGTTGCGATGTTGACTCCAGTCCAAGATATCTAACCTATAGGTGCAAACAGAAGAACCACAGAATGCAGAAAGGAGCAGGCTTCAGTGAAAAACCAATCTCTATTCAATATTGCGCGTTGCGTCATCTTTTACTGAAATAATAAAGTTGATGTTGAATTATATTTCTGTTTGCAGGCCTGGAAGATCGGCTCGCAATTCGCAGGCAGCCGGAGAACTGAGGGGTGAGTATAAGAATTCAGCACACAACATAACGAGTACGCAAAGTCTACTGCATTCTCAGACCATTTCAAATGCAGTGCGCCCTCTAGGCTAAGGTTTGTTAGCTTAGAGGGCGCAACAATATTTCTGGCAGCACCAAAAGATAATGTCAAAATATAACATACAAATTCACTTAAAGGTAGTGTACATGATTGATCGTTGTTGCATTTTTCAGAGATGAGCGGATTTCATAGGCGTAGCCAGCGGGGGGGGGGGGGGGGGGGGTGGGGTAAGGGGGGTATTTACCCCCCCCCCCCCCCCCCCCCATTTTTTTCAGAGTGCCCCCTTTTTTTCTTTTTTTTCTTTTTTGTACCCCAAAATTTCCGTCCCACAAAAATTCAAAACCCTGCACTCTACATGTATCTACGACATACCTGTGTTTAATGTCGCAAACTATAGGAACGGAGCCCGTAGTACACAATCGACGCAACATTAAAATAATTTCCTTCATGCTGTTGGTCCTAGTGTGCCCTTACTGGAAATTATAGTGACCCCTGTGCCCCCCCCCCCCCCTCCCACTGAAAAAATTTAGTGACCCCTGTGCCCCCACTGAAAAATGTTAGTGCCCCCTGTACTCTCACTAAACGTTCTGGTTCCCCCTGTGTCCCCACTAAAAATGCTGGTGCCCTCCTTGCCACAGCCAGTTGCGAATGCTGGTGCCCCGGAATGCTGTTGCCATGCATGGACCCCCCACTCATAATTATTGTGTCCCCAATGAAAATCCTTGGCAACATCACTGCACAATTTTCCCTAAATTGTTAAGAGTACGTAGCTGGCCATTCTAAGCTGTACAAACAATATGAATCTATGCCCTTTCCAATGCACTCCGGTCGTGTGGAGGGAGTTGGATTCAAACACTCTCGTTGTTCAAAATAATACAAATTGTTGGCTCAGTGGAAGAGCAAGTGGCGCATTACTGAAGTTAAGTAACGTTAATTGCAGGCAGTACTTGGATGGGACACCACACAATATATTGCTTGCATTTATAGCGTGCCTGGTAACTATTGTAGGACCCTTTTGGGCAGTTTGAGACCCAAGTGGCCCCATCGGCCAAAACTGTATGGGGCCCACTCAGTTGCCCATCAAAGGCCCCACAGGGCTTGTTGGCTTGGAAATAGTGCATTAATTGTTCTGGAGCACGACAGGCCCTTATTCATCTCAAAAGGTCACGTCCTTCGGATGGGATGTTAAGCCGGAGGTCTCGTTCCCACTATGGGATCAGTGCACGTAAAAGAACCCAGAGCACCTGTCGTGAAAGAGTAGGGGTTTGCCCCGGTGCTTCTGGTGCCCTCATCACACATCCTGTAATTGGCGCTTGCGTTGTTGGATGTTGAATGAAATAAAAAGTTACTAAAAAGTACATGAGTTGTTTTGTAACATACATTTTACACTTACTCACCGTTGGTGGCGCCATTTAACTCTTTGTTTTGTTCTCATCCATAGGCAAAATAAGACCTGTATTTGCAAGGCGTAGGCCCCTACAAGCAAACAAATAACCGGGCGGGGTTTAGACCCCCCCCCCCCCTGGATCCGCACCTGCTTCTGTACTGTGTTAGTCAGATACATAGCAATATCGATTTGGCCAGACACGGGTGCAAGTTAAAGTGGTTTGGTCCAAAAATGGGGAAAAATGTTTTCAAAGTGTCGTATCATTAAGTGGAAAAGCGGTCTCATGCTATAATAAACATAAGAAATCCACAAATGATCTCATTGTCATAAGTAAGTTTTATTTTAATTGGCCCAAAGTATTAAATCCATTAATTGGGGGCGGGAAGCCGCAGGGTACAATTTAGCAAAAACCGCCACCCCCCATACTCGCCACTTATGCCAGTCCAATCCATATATATATATCAGATGCAATTATGCCAATTCGATATCTGTTTCAAAATGTGACATTTCACATTATACATACAAGCATTGAAATTAATGCATAGTTTTCGAAAATGATAGTGATTTATTCCAGACAATCAAAGTGGAACAGTTTTTCTTCTTTTTCCTATCAGTGACGCTACTCCACGGTCCCCTCATTGCAAGGTCGTGGTTAATGTACACATCAATCTGTAGTATTGAATGATACTCCAGACTGACAAGGCAAGTTCTAGTCCGATAAATGAGAACTTTGAGCTCTGATAACATCATCAATGATCGTATAAAGAGACACACCAATCCAAATCCAAGCCGACAGTCAGATGTAAATACACTAATGAGCAAGCTGATAATTCTTGAATTCCAACTCAGTTTTTGAAAAGACTCTGATCCCGTTAGGTTGGAAAGAGTTGGGTGGTTCGGGTTTTAGTACCAAAATTATTCACATCTTCCAAGTATCACACGAGAACAATAATGTATTGGCAGGCATGTGCATTACGCACAGCATGACCCATGCATGCGAAGATACAATGTCCTGTAATAGCTTTTCCCCTCGTTCTGTACCGGTATCTCTATAACATTCTTTGCCTGGTGCATGTTTCTCTTCACCGTACGATCTTTCCTGCTTCAAGAGGAATATTAATTCCTACCTCTTTATCTTTAATTTTTTTTTCTTTGTAGCTCCATATCTTGAGTGGCTTTTAGCCTTGCGTAAAAACGAACATGCACTGATGACAGGAGCTTTTTTAAAACATTACACATGTTAAGAAAGTTTGGTAAATCACAGTAGGACTTTTTGTTTTTGTTCCGATTGCTTTCATTTTTAAAAGAAAAGAAAAGAACTTCTGTGACAATTGTGTCACTACAAAACGACAACCCAAATTAAGCACCCATTTCTTCATCCAAAAATTCCTTCTTTTTTCTTTACCAAGAACGGATGGGCGTATTTAAAAGTGCTTTCAAATTCATTTTGGTATAATTTACTGGTTTCCCCATATTATGGAGTAGAAGTGCCCCTGTTATAATACATATCCCGGATGTGCGTTCTTCTCTGAACGCATGCAACCCAGGCCACCAACATCGGTTCGACAAATCTACATATTGTCAGAGCCACAATCATGGGTACACCTTTGTTGGTGTCCATGTAATGAACAACATTTTGAAGAAAAAAAAATGATGTAAACATTATTTGAAATTACACTTGAATCAGTCATCCAGCTTTATGTCGGCTTTAAATGTAAAAGTGCTTAGGTCATAATTTTGCAAAGAGCTATTCAACACTGCATTGTCGTTCATAATGGTATCTTTAGGCTGCACACTGAGTATCAAACGAAATAATGAATCTAAACTGAACTATTATTTCGATATCTTATAAGTTATACCCATGTATCCAATAATTACACTGCAAAAACGTCACCCCACATATTTTAAAATTTATGACGGGTATTTCAAAGTGCCAGAATTATGGTTCGATATTGTTTCCTTCACACCTTGACCTGACAAGTGTCACAGCTCAAGAGTGTCACCGCGCAAAACCATGAGTCTGCTCCACTTGAACTCACGGCAGTTAAACTCGAGTGTTCTTTAACAAGGTTCGCCAAAATTTCGCAACGATAAGATATTGCCTATGCATTAAAGGTAATATACAACATATGCAAACATCAAAAAATAAAACTACTGAATTATTATATATGAAATACCTTACTTTACTGTAAGTAAATATCAGTCTAGAGCATCCTGTGAAATCATAACACCTTTTTCAAATATCAGTTAGTCCACATTTTGTTTGGCAGTTGGTTACACAACAGTGAACGGATGCAAGTTAGCTGGTTTTATTACCTGACGTCTATTGTTCCGTTTTGTCTGAAGTAGAGTCAGGGAACCAGACTACAAAACAGCATTTTTTTCCCCGCTTTGTTTTAGTTCCCAGCATAGTGGGCGTCGCCGGGATTCTGGGCAAAGCACTCACCAGAAAGCAGCAAAGGGAGAAATCACCAGCCATGGAAAAATCGAAAGGGGAGGGGGTGCTAGACATCACTTTTCTCAAGACCGCGATACCTAGGCCTGTTGTATATAGCTGCATTCTAGGCCCCTTTCACCAGGTTTCGAGTGTTAATTAATTAAATATACATTCAATTGAGTACATTGACTTTGCACCTCGTCTTCTTTTTAATTTAATTTTTAATATTTCTTTTCTCCTTTTGTTTATTTCCGGGGGGAGGGGCAAGTTCTCCCCCCCCCCCCCCCCCCCATCGCGACGCCCATGCCCAGCACTAGCACCTATGCAAACAAACTTTAAATAGGTCAGTGTTACAGTATTCGCTACAAAATACTAACCCCTAAATCCATTCATTTCTGACAATTACAGAAAAAGCACTCCCATGAAATTTGGGCTTCTCTTCCCTATTATTGGTTAAACCCTCTCCCGTGACCGGTCACTGTCCCATTTATCTCCACTTAGGCATGCGCAATAGATCCACTAAGTCGGCTTTTCAGGGTGACGGATATTCATACTACACCGGCACTATCTTTAAATTCTAAGGAGCTTTGGAAGCGGATACAGAATCATATCTTGGCCCTGAAGGGACATCACATGCACATCGCAGATATTTGCGATGTCGCACACAATTTTGATTGCACATTTTAACGCAGATTTCTGCGCAGATGTTTTCGATGTCGCAAAATTTATTGCACCTCTTTTTGCAGATTTGTACAGGGGTATTTTTTGACGAATCTACGGAGTCTTAGACATGTTTATTTCTATTTATTTATTTGTTTCTTATTTATCCTGGGTAGGATGATCAGTGCAAATGCACTGTTCTCCCTCAGGGCCTAGTTTGAATTGAGAGAAGATGCCGAAGGAAATTTCAGTTTTAGTAGCGGGAGGAAAACCCCAGAACAGTAATTTAAAACCCACGCATGAATAGTCGGGTCCATTTGTAATTCTGTGCTATGCCCGCAACTTCGTGTATGCGCTTCGTACCTTGTCATGGTTGTCTATAATACCGCACACATAATGATTGATCTTCAAAATTATTGACATAAATATAAGATGACGATGACACCTTCCAAAAGACCAACTGGCGAGGAGTATTATTTTATGTTTTAAGGGCTCAATAACACACACAAACAAACTTTATTAGGCCTAATATCGTTAACGGTTTATGATCTGATCATGATGTAGATGCTTCACGCTTCAAGCATGGTATAAGCTTCATGCTTCAAGCATGGTATAAGCATGGAGGAAGGAGAATTTGTTTCACAACTGTTGAGATCCAAACACATACATCCTAGAACTCCAACATGTCTAAGACCCCGTAGCTTCGTAAAAATATAACCCGGTACAAATCTGCAAAGAAATGTGCGGAAACATGTGCGACATCGCATATGCAGAAATCTGCGATGTGTGATGTCCCTTCATACAGGGCTACGATAGAATCACTATACTCCGTCTTTTAAATTCACTTCCATATGTTAGCTGTCCTGTAGGCCTGGCACATTATCAAGAAAGAGCCTATTGGGAAAACATGCCAAAATACCGTGTGCAAAACATACAGTTCAAAGACCTCGTCTTGCAAAGCGGAAAGTATCCCCCAGCACAGGTTTTTCTGAGTACAACATAAATTTTCAGAAAGGAAAAAAAAAAAAAAAGATATGTAACCTCGTCCTTGGCGGGGGAACGTGTACTTCTCACCAAGTTCTCATCTCGTTCTCACCTTGTTACCGTCAATCAGGTCTTGGTATTGATTGGTTAATTATCTTCTCTTCCCCCTCCCCATCTTCATAAGTACAGTAAGGATAAAATCCCGTTTTACAGTAGAATTGAGCGTTGACTCAAGCTATCGTCAAACAATCCACATTAGCTCAGTTGGTAGAGCGCCAGTACGGTATTCCGGAGGTCGCAGGTTCGAATCTCGCTCCTGACAGTTTTCTTTGTTCACTTTGAAAATGTATTCAAATTTACCTAGTCAGTTTCCCTTGTGGATTGTTTGACGAATTATAAGTTAGAAAGTCGTATCCTCATTGAGTGATCCCCACAATGTCGCTTCCCATGTTGTATCGTAAAATTAGGTGTGATCCCTGCTATACGGCATTCTGGGTATATGACTTCTGACTATAGCGGCCACCCACCCGTATACCTGCAGCACGATATGGGGCAGAGGGGTACCCTCCCCCCCCCCCCCCCCATTTTGTCCCGATACCCTCTCCAGGACTATAATTGTTACCTAACCACATCTGAAAAGAATTCCTGAGATTCCGGGAACACAATGACGAACACAAAAGGGGGGGGGGGGGGGCAATATAGGGAAAGATAGCTCAGTTGGCAGAGCGCCGATACGGTATTCGGAGGTCGCAGGGTTCGAATCCCGCTCCTGCCAGTTTTCTTAGGTTTTTATCTTGATAACTATTTTACAGAAACCCCATTTACATTTTTCTGTTCGCTCGTACCCACCGCCCAAACAGGGCGCTGGGACATTCTGAATTTCTGATGCTCTTCACTGAGATTTTTTGTGAAGGAAACACACGGCATTCTGGGTAGCGTGCCATGACCTTTGCGAATGCAGTGCTGTGGAAATGTTTCACACAGATCCGGATCTCAATCACTCCAACCGGTGGTTCGCTCCCATCCATTACGCGAGATTTGGCGTGTAAACTAACCAATAGATCACTGCGTGAAACAAACAGGCCCTTTATGGGAGATAGCGGAACTGGTAACCTTTAGCAGGCCGCAGGTCACACAAAATCTATCCAATCAGAGCCATGGGCGGATCCAGGGGGGGGTGGGGGGAGGGGGGCCATTCCCCCTCCCCTCCCCCCCCCCCAAAAAGAAAATAACCCCAAAAAACATTTTTTTGTTTTTCTTTTTTTTAAACTGGACGTCGCAAAAAGGCAGCCACTACGTGCACCCACCCACAAAACTAAGCCAAACATTTTTTTGGCCCCTCCCAAAAAATTGCACAAACAAATGTTTGGCCCCCCACCCCCCAAATTGTGTTCTGGATCCGCCCTTGATCAGAGCTCAAAGCGCATCAGACGTTTCCAGCGCCCTGTTTTGGGTGGTGGGTATGCGGGCGAAAAAAATTGTGTAGCTTTAGGTTGCGTAGTTTTCTCACATTCAGCGAGAGTGATGTTTCTCGAAACCCTTGGACGAGGTTGAGAAAAGATCTTGTATGGTAATGTCTTCAAAATAACCTGTGCAGGTAGTGGGCCGATTGAACTTTCGGTTCAACAGATTGCTTTTAGAGGCATGGAACCTTCAGGGACCCTCGCAACAATGTCAAAATAAAAATGCTGCAATCCATGCAGCCCACACTCTAAACCGGATTGGTATGTTTTTTTTTATGGAAGTCGCGTATAATACAAGGCTGAAAGCAACTCTAGGTAAATGGCTATCAGAGCTCAGAGGTGGTGGGGTTAGCCACATGTTTTTTGCCAGCCCACCACCCTTACGGTTTTCCTGGGCTCCAT
>JAZGUH010000778.1:0-35712 GCA_037893225.1 Hippasteria phrygiana | reverse complement strand
AAAATTACTGAATTTGGTTGATATTTCATGCAATTATGAATGAGTAAAGCAAGTCCATACCCCAGGGAATTTGACAGGCATGGAGCAATAAATAGAAGGTAATATGCACACAGATGTTGGCCGGAAAGAAAGTAAACATTGCGAGGTTTGAATTTTCTCCACAAGTTTTAACTCTAAGAAGCCGCCGATAATTGCAACATGTAGCGCCAGATCTAAGCTATCCATACATGTCAAAATTACTGAATTTGGTTGATATTTCATGCAATTATGAATGAGTAAAGCAAGTCCATACCCAGGGAATTTGACAGGCATGGAGCAATAAATAGAAGGTAATCTGCACACAGATGGTGGCCGGGAAGAAAATAAACATTGCGAGGTTTGAATTTTCTCCACAAGTTTTAACTCTAGGAAGCCGCCGATGATTGCAACATGTAGCGCCAGATCTAAGCTATCCATACATGTCAAAATTACTGTATTTGGTTGATATTTCATGCAATTATGAATGAGTAGAGCAAGTCCATACCCCAGGGAATTTGACAGGCATGGAGCAATAAATAGAAGGTAATATGCACACAGATGGTGGCCGGGAAGAAAATAAACATTGCGAGGTTTGAATTTTCTCCACAAGTTTTAACTCTAGGAAGCCGCCGATGATTGCAACATGTAGCGCCAGATCTAAGCTATCCATACATGTCAAAATTACTGAATTTGGTTGATATTTCATGCAATTATGAATGAGTAAAGCAAGTCCATACCCCAGGGAATTTGACAGGCATGGAGCAATAAATAGAAGGTAATCTGCACACAGATGGTGGCCGGGAAGAAAATAAACATTGCGAGGTTTGAATTTTCTCCACAAGTGTTAACTCTAAGAAGCCGCCGATAATTGCAACATGTAGCGCCAGATCTAAGCTATCCATACATGTCAAAATTACTGAATTTGGTTGATATTTCATGCAATTATGAATGAGTAAAGCAAGTCCATACCCCAGGGAATTTGACATGCATGGAGCAATAAATAGACGGTAACATGTACACAGATGTTGGCCGGAAAGAAAATAAACATTGCGAGTTTGAATTTTCTCCACAAGTTTTAACTCTAAGAAGCCGCCGATAATTGCAACATGTAGCGCCAGATCTAAGCTATCCATACATGTCAAAATTACTGAATTTGGTTGATATTTCATGCAATTAGGAATGAGTAAAGCAGTCCATACCCCAGGGAATTTGACAGGCATGGAGCAATAAATAGAAGGTAATATGCACACAGATGTTGGCCGGAAAGAAAATAAACATTGCGAGGTTTGAATTTTCTCCACAAGTTTTAACTCTAAGAAGCCGCCGATAATTGCAACATGTAGCGCAGATCTAAGCTATCCATACATGTCAAAATTACTGATTTGGTTGATATTTCATGCAATTATGAATGAGTAAAGCAAGTCCATACCCCAGGGAATTTGACAGGCATGGAGCAATAAATAGAAGGTAATATGCACACAGATGTTGGCCGGAAAGAAAATAAACATTGCGAGGTTTGAATTTTCTCCACAAGTTTTAACTCTAAGAAGCCGCCGATAATTGCAACATGTAGCGCCAGATCTAAGCTATCCATACATGTCAAAATTACTGAATTTGGTTGATATTTCATGCAATTATGAATGAGTAAAGCAAGTCCATACCCCAGGGAATTTGACAGGCATGGAGCAATAAATAGAAGGTAATATGCACACAGATGTTGGCCGGAAAGAAAATAAACATTGCGAGGTTTGAATTTTCTCCACAAGTTTTAACTCTAAGAAGCCGCCGATAATTGCAACATGTAGCGCCAGATCTAAGCTATCCATACATGTCAAAATTACTGAATTTGGTTGATATTCATGCAATTAGGAATGAGTAAAGCAAGTCCATACCCCAGGGAATTTGACAGGCATGGAGCAATAAATAGAAGGTAATATGCACACAGATGTTGGCCGGAAGAAAATAAACATTGCGAGGTTTGAATTTTCTCCACAAGTTTTAACTCTAGGAAGCCGCCGATGATTGCAACATGTAGCGCCAGATCTAAGCTATCCATACATGTCAAAATTACTGTATTTGGTTGATATTTCATGCAATTATGAATGAGTAGAGCAAGTCCATACCCCAGGGAATTTGACAGGCATGGAGCAATAAATAGAAGGTAATATGCACACAGATGGTGGCCGGGAAGAAAATAAACATTGCGAGGTTTGAATTTTCTCCACAAGTTTTAACTCTAGGAAGCCGCCGATGATTGCAACATGTAGCGCC
The DNA here is from genome assembly GCA_037893225.1 of Hippasteria phrygiana. Classification (NCBI taxonomy): domain Eukaryota; kingdom Metazoa; phylum Echinodermata; class Asteroidea; order Valvatida; family Goniasteridae; genus Hippasteria; species Hippasteria phrygiana. The sequence continues at coordinate 33,423 of JAZGUH010000778.1, read as the reverse complement.
AGATCTAAGCTATCCATACATGTCAAAATTACTGAATTTGGTTGATATTTCATGCAATTATGAATGAGTAAAGCAAGTCCATACCCCAGGAATTTGACAGGCATGGAGCAATAAATAGAAGGTAATCTGCACACAGATGGTGGCCGGGAAGAAAATAAACATTGCGAGGTTTGAATTTTCTCCACAAGTGTTAACTCTAAGAAGCCGCCGATAATTGCAACATGTAGCGCCAGATCTAAGCTATCCATACATGTCAAAATTACTGAATTTGGTTGATATTTCATGCAATTATGAATGAGTAAAGCAAGTCCATACCCCAGGGAATTTGACATGCATGGAGCAATAAATAGACGGTAACATGTACACAGATGTTGGCCGGAAAGAAAATAAACATTGCGAGGTTTGAATTTTCTCCACAAGTTTTAACTCTAAGAAGCCGCCGATAATTGCAACATGTAGCGCCAGATCTAAGCTATCCATACATGTCAAAATTACTGAATTTGGTTGATATTTCATGCAATTATGAATGAGTAAAGCAAGTCCATACCCCAGGGAATTTGACATGCATGGAGCAATAAATAGACGGTAACATGTACACAGATGTTGGCCGGAAAGAAAATAAACATTGCGAGGTTTGAATTTTCTCCACAAGTTTTAACTCTAGGAAGCCGCCGATGATTGCAACATGTAGCGCCAGATCTAAGCTATCCATACATGTCAAAATTACTGAATTTGGTTGATATTTCATGCAATTAGGAATGAGTAAAGCAAGTCCATACCCCAGGGAATTTGACAGGCATGGAGCAATAAATAGAAGGTAATATGCACACAGATGTTGGCCGGAAAGAAAATAAACATTGCGAGGTTTGAATTTTCTCCACAAGTTTTAACTCTAAGAAGCCGCCGATAATTGCAACATGTAGCGCCAGATCTAAGCTATCCATACATGTCAAAATTACTGAATTTGGTTGATATTTCATGCAATTATGAATGAGTAAAGCAAGTCCATACCCCAGGGAATTTGACAGGCATGGAGCAATAAATAGAAGGTAATATGCACACAGATGTTGGCCGGAAAGAAAATAAACATTGCGAGGTTTGAATTTTCTCCACAAGTTTTAACTCTAAGAAGCCGCCGATAATTGCAACATGTAGCGCCAGATCTAAGCTATCCATACATGTCAAAATTACTGAATTTGGTTGATATTTCATGCAATTAGGAATGAGTAAAGCAAGTCCATACCCCAGGGAATTTGACAGGCATGGAGCAATAAATAGAAGGTAATCTGCACACAGATGGTGGCCGGGAAGAAAATAAACATTGCGAGGTTTGAATTTTCTCCACAAGTTTTAACTCTAGGAAGCCGCCGATGATTGCAACATGTAGCGCCAGATCTAAGCTATCCATACATGTCAAAATTACTGTATTTGGTTGATATTTCATGCAATTATGAATGAGTAGAGCAAGTCCATACCCCAGGGAATTTGACAGGCATGGAGCAATAAATAGAAGGTAATATGCACACAGATGTTGGCCGGAAAGAAAATAAACATTGCGAGGTTTGAATTTTCTCCACAAGTTTTAACTCTAAGAAGCCGCCGATAATTGCAACATGTAGCGCCAGATCTAAGCTATCCATACATGTCAAAATTACTGAATTTGGTTGATATTTCATGCAATTATGAATGAGTAAAGCAAGTCCATACCCCAGGGAATTTGACAGGCATGGAGCAATAAATAGAAGGTAATATGCACACAGATGTTGGCCGGAAAGAAAATAAACATTGCGAGGTTTGAATTTTCTCCACAAGTTTTAACTCTAAGAAGCCGCCGATAATTGCAACATGTAGCGCCAGATCTAAGCTATCCATACATGTCAAAATTACTGAATTTGGTTGATATTTCATGCAATTATGAATGAGTAAAGCAAGTCCATACCCCAGGGAATTTGACAGGCATGGAGCAATAAATAGAAGGTAATATGCACACAGATGTTGGCCGGAAAGAAAATAAACATTGCGAGGTTTGAATTTTCTCCACAAGTTTTAACTCTAAGAAGCCGCCGATAATTGCAACATGTAGCGCCAGATCTAAGCTATCCATACATGTCAAAATTACTGAATTTGGTTGATATTTCATGCAATTATGAATGAGTAAAGCAAGTCCATACCCCAGGGAATTTGACAGGCATGGAGCAATAAATAGAAGGTAATATGCACACAGATGTTGGCCGGAAAGAAAATAAACATTGCGAGGTTTGAATTTTCTCCACAAGTTTTAACTCTAAGAAGCCGCCGATAATTGCAACATGTAGCGCCAGATCTAAGCTATCCATACATGTCAAAATTACTGAATTTGGTTGATATTTCATGCAATTATGAATGAGTAAAGCAAGTCCATACCCCAGGGAATTTGACATGCATGGAGCAATAAATAGACGGTAACATGTACACAGATGTTGGCCGGAAAGAAAATAAACATTGCGAGGTTTGAATTTTCTCCACAAGTTTTAACTCTAAGAAGCCGCCGATAATTGCAACATGTAGCGCCAGATCTAAGCTATCCATACATGTCAAAATTACTGAATTTGGTTGATATTTCATGCAATTATGAATGAGTAAAGCAAGTCCATACCCCAGGGAATTTGACATGCATGGAGCAATAAATAGACGGTAACATGTACACAGATGTTGGCCGGAAAGAAAATAAACATTGCGAGGTTTGAATTTTCTCCACAAGTTTTAACTCTAGGAAGCCGCCGATGATTGCAACATGTAGCGCCAGATCTAAGCTATCCATACATGTCAAAATTACTGAATTTGGTTGATATTTCATGCAATTAGGAATGAGTAAAGCAAGTCCATACCCCAGGGAATTTGACAGGCATGGAGCAATAAATAGAAGGTAATATGCACACAGATGTTGGCCGGAAAGAAAATAAACATTGCGAGGTTTGAATTTTCTCCACAAGTTTTAACTCTAAGAAGCCGCCGATAATTGCAACATGTAGCGCCAGATCTAAGCTATCCATACATGTCAAAATTACTGAATTTGGTTGATATTTCATGCAATTATGAATGAGTAAAGCAAGTCCATACCCCAGGGAATTTGACAGGCATGGAGCAATAAATAGAAGGTAATATGCACACAGATGTTGGCCGGAAAGAAAATAAACATTGCGAGGTTTGAATTTTCTCCACAAGTTTTAACTCTAAGAAGCCGCCGATAATTGCAACATGTAGCGCCAGATCTAAGCTATCCATACATGTCAAAATTACTGAATTTGGTTGATATTTCATGCAATTAGGAATGAGTAAAGCAAGTCCATACCCCAGGGAATTTGACAGGCATGGAGCAATAAATAGAAGGTAATCTGCACACAGATGGTGGCCGGGAAGAAAATAAACATTGCGAGGTTTGAATTTTCTCCACAAGTTTTAACTCTAGGAAGCCGCCGATGATTGCAACATGTAGCGCCAGATCTAAGCTATCCATACATGTCAAAATTACTGTATTTGGTTGATATTTCATGCAATTATGAATGAGTAGAGCAAGTCCATACCCCAGGGAATTTGACAGGCATGGAGCAATAAATAGAAGGTAATATGCACACAGATGTTGGCCGGAAAGAAAATAAACATTGCGAGGTTTGAATTTTCTCCACAAGTTTTAACTCTAAGAAGCCGCCGATAATTGCAACATGTAGCGCCAGATCTAAGCTATCCATACATGTCAAAATTACTGAATTTGGTTGATATTTCATGCAATTATGAATGAGTAAAGCAAGTCCATACCCCAGGGAATTTGACAGGCATGGAGCAATAAATAGAAGGTAATATGCACACAGATGTTGGCCGGAAAGAAAATAAACATTGCGAGGTTTGAATTTTCTCCACAAGTTTTAACTCTAAGAAGCCGCCGATAATTGCAACATGTAGCGCCAGATCTAAGCTATCCATACATGTCAAAATTACTGAATTTGGTTGATATTTCATGCAATTATGAATGAGTAAAGCAAGTCCATACCCCAGGGAATTTGACAGGCATGGAGCAATAAATAGAAGGTAATATGCACACAGATGTTGGCCGGAAAGAAAATAAACATTGCGAGGTTTGAATTTTCTCCACAAGTTTTAACTCTAAGAAGCCGCCGATAATTGCAACATGTAGCGCCAGATCTAAGCTATCCATACATGTCAAAATTACTGAATTTGGTTGATATTTCATGCAATTATGAATGAGTAAAGCAAGTCCATACCCCAGGGAATTTGACAGGCATGGAGCAATAAATAGAAGGTAATATGCACACAGATGTTGGCCGGAAAGAAAATAAACATTGCGAGGTTTGAATTTTCTCCACAAGTTTTAACTCTAAGAAGCCGCCGATAATTGCAACATGTAGCGCCAGATCTAAGCTATCCATACATGTCAAAATTACTGAATTTGGTTGATATTTCATGCAATTAGGAATGAGTAAAGCAAGTCCATACCCCAGGGAATTTGACAGGCATGGAGCAATAAATAGAAGGTAATCTGCACACAGATGGTGGCCGGGAAGAAAATAAACATTGCGAGGTTTGAATTTTCTCCACAAGTTTTAACTCTAGGAAGCCGCCGATGATTGCAACATGTAGCGCCAGATCTAAGCTATCCATACATGTCAAAATTACTGTATTTGGTTGATATTTCATGCAATTATGAATGAGTAGAGCAAGTCCATACCCCAGGGAATTTGACAGGCATGGAGCAATAAATAGAAGGTAATATGCACACAGATGGTGGCCGGGAAGAAAATAAACATTGCGAGGTTTGAATTTTCTCCACAAGTGTTAACTCTAAGAAGCCGCCGATAATTGCAACATGTAGCGCCAGATCTAAGCTATCCATACATGTCAAAATTACTGAATTTGGTTGATATTTCATGCAATTATGAATGAGTAAAGCAAGTCCATACCCCAGGGAATTTGACATGCATGGAGCAATAAATAGACGGTAACATGTACACAGATGTTGGCCGGAAAGAAAATAAACATTGCGAGGTTTGAATTTTCTCCACAAGTTTTAACTCTAAGAAGCCGCCGATAATTGCAACATGTAGCGCCAGATCTAAGCTATCCATACATGTCAAAATTACTGAATTTGGTTGATATTTCATGCAATTATGAATGAGTAAAGCAAGTCCATACCCCAGGGAATTTGACATGCATGGAGCAATAAATAGACGGTAACATGTACACAGATGTTGGCCGGAAAGAAAATAAACATTGCGAGGTTTGAATTTTCTCCACAAGTTTTAACTCTAAGAAGCCGCCGATAATTGCAACATGTAGCGCCAGATCTAAGCTATCCATACATGTCAAAATTACTGAATTTGGTTGATATTTCATGCAATTATGAATGAGTAAAGCAAGTCCATACCCCAGGGAATTTGACATGCATGGAGCAATAAATAGACGGTAACATGTACACAGATGTTGGCCGGAAAGAAAATAAACATTGCGAGGTTTGAATTTTCTCCACAAGTTTTAACTCTAGGAAGCCGCCGATGATTGCAACATGTAGCGCCAGATCTAAGCTATCCATACATGTCAAAATTACTGAATTTGGTTGATATTTCATGCAATTAGGAATGAGTAAAGCAAGTCCATACCCCAGGGAATTTGACAGGCATGGAGCAATAAATAGAAGGTAATATGCACACAGATGTTGGCCGGAAAGAAAATAAACATTGCGAGGTTTGAATTTTCTCCACAAGTTTTAACTCTAAGAAGCCGCCGATAATTGCAACATGTAGCGCCAGATCTAAGCTATCCATACATGTCAAAATTACTGAATTTGGTTGATATTTCATGCAATTAGGAATGAGTAAAGCAAGTCCATACCCCAGGGAATTTGACAGGCATGGAGCAATAAATAGAAGGTAATCTGCACACAGATGGTGGCCGGGAAGAAAATAAACATTGCGAGGTTTGAATTTTCTCCACAAGTTTTAACTCTAGGAAGCCGCCGATGATTGCAACATGTAGCGCCAGATCTAAGCTATCCATACATGTCAAAATTACTGTATTTGGTTGATATTTCATGCAATTATGAATGAGTAGAGCAAGTCCATACCCCAGGGAATTTGACAGGCATGGAGCAATAAATAGAAGGTAATATGCACACAGATGGTGGCCGGGAAGAAAATAAACATTGCGAGGTTTGAATTTTCTCCACAAGTTTTAACTCTAGGAAGCCGCCGATGATTGCAACATGTAGCGCCAGATCTAAGCTATCCATACATGTCAAAATTACTGAATTTGGTTGATATTTCATGCAATTATGAATGAGTAAAGCAAGTCCATACCCCAGGGAATTTGACAGGCATGGAGCAATAAATAGAAGGTAATCTGCACACAGATGGTGGCCGGGAAGAAAATAAACATTGCGAGGTTTGAATTTTCTCCACAAGTGTTAACTCTAAGAAGCCGCCGATAATTGCAACATGTAGCGCCAGATCTAAGCTATCCATACATGTCAAAATTACTGAATTTGGTTGATATTTCATGCAATTATGAATGAGTAAAGCAAGTCCATACCCCAGGGAATTTGACATGCATGGAGCAATAAATAGACGGTAACATGTACACAGATGTTGGCCGGAAAGAAAATAAACATTGCGAGGTTTGAATTTTCTCCACAAGTTTTAACTCTAAGAAGCCGCCGATAATTGCAACATGTAGCGCCAGATCTAAGCTATCCATACATGTCAAAATTACTGAATTTGGTTGATATTTCATGCAATTATGAATGAGTAAAGCAAGTCCATACCCCAGGGAATTTGACAGGCATGGAGCAATAAATAGAAGGTAATCTGCACACAGATGGTGGCCGGGAAGAAAATAAACATTGCGAGGTTTGAATTTTCTCCACAAGTGTTAACTCTAAGAAGCCGCCGATAATTGCAACATGTAGCGCCAGATCTAAGCTATCCATACATGTCAAAATTACTGAATTTGGTTGATATTTCATGCAATTATGAATGAGTAAAGCAAGTCCATACCCCAGGGAATTTGACATGCATGGAGCAATAAATAGACGGTAACATGTACACAGATGTTGGCCGGAAAGAAAATAAACATTGCGAGGTTTGAATTTTCTCCACAAGTTTTAACTCTAGGAAGCCGCCGATGATTGCAACATGTAGCGCCAGATCTAAGCTATCCATACATGTCAAAATTACTGAATTTGGTTGATATTTCATGCAATTAGGAATGAGTAAAGCAAGTCCATACCCCAGGGAATTTGACAGGCATGGAGCAATAAATAGAAGGTAATATGCACACAGATGTTGGCCGGAAAGAAAATAAACATTGCGAGGTTTGAATTTTCTCCACAAGTTTTAACTCTAAGAAGCCGCCGATAATTGCAACATGTAGCGCCAGATCTAAGCTATCCATACATGTCAAAATTACTGAATTTGGTTGATATTTCATGCAATTAGGAATGAGTAAAGCAAGTCCATACCCCAGGGAATTTGACAGGCATGGAGCAATAAATAGAAGGTAATATGCACACAGATGTTGGCCGGAAAGAAAATAAACATTGCGAGGTTTGAATTTTCTCCACAAGTTTTAACTCTAAGAAGCCGCCGATAATTGCAACATGTAGCGCCAGATCTAAGCTATCCATACATGTCAAAATTACTGAATTTGGTTGATATTTCATGCAATTAGGAATGAGTAAAGCAAGTCCATACCCCAGGGAATTTGACAGGCATGGAGCAATAAATAGAAGGTAATCTGCACACAGATGGTGGCCGGGAAGAAAATAAACATTGCGAGGTTTGAATTTTCTCCACAAGTTTTAACTCTAGGAAGCCGCCGATGATTGCAACATGTAGCGCCAGATCTAAGCTATCCATACATGTCAAAATTACTGTATTTGGTTGATATTTCATGCAATTATGAATGAGTAGAGCAAGTCCATACCCCAGGGAATTTGACAGGCATGGAGCAATAAATAGAAGGTAATATGCACACAGATGGTGGCCGGGAAGAAAATAAACATTGCGAGGTTTGAATTTTCTCCACAAGTTTTAACTCTAGGAAGCCGCCGATGATTGCAACATGTAGCGCCAGATCTAAGCTATCCATACATGTCAAAATTACTGAATTTGGTTGATATTTCATGCAATTATGAATGAGTAAAGCAAGTCCATACCCCAGGGAATTTGACAGGCATGGAGCAATAAATAGAAGGTAATCTGCACACAGATGGTGGCCGGGAAGAAAATAAACATTGCGAGGTTTGAATTTTCTCCACAAGTGTTAACTCTAAGAAGCCGCCGATAATTGCAACATGTAGCGCCAGATCTAAGCTATCCATACATGTCAAAATTACTGAATTTGGTTGATATTTCATGCAATTATGAATGAGTAAAGCAAGTCCATACCCCAGGGAATTTGACATGCATGGAGCAATAAATAGACGGTAACATGTACACAGATGTTGGCCGGAAAGAAAATAAACATTGCGAGGTTAGAATTTTCTCCACAAGTTTTAACTCTAAGAAGCCGCCGATAATTGCAACATGTAGCGCCAGATCTAAGCTATCCATACATGTCAAAATTACTGAATTTGGTTGATATTTCATGCAATTATGAATGAGTAAAGCAAGTCCATACCCCAGGGAATTTGACAGGCATGGAGCAATAAATAAAAGGTAATCTGCACACAGATGGTGGCCGGGAAGAAAATAAACATTGCGAGGTTTGAATTTTCTCCACAAGTGTTAACTCTAAGAAGCCGCCGATAATTGCAACATGTAGCGCCAGATCTAAGCTATCCATACATGTCAAAATTACTGAATTTGGTTGATATTTCATGCAATTATGAATGAGTAAAGCAAGTCCATACCCCAGGGAATTTGACAGGCATGGAGCAATAAATAGAAGGTAATATGCACACAGATGTTGGCCGGAAAGAAAATAAACATTGCGAGGTTTGAATTTTCTCCACAAGTTTTAACTCTAAGAAGCCGCCGATAATTGCAACATGTAGCGCCAGATCTAAGCTATCCATACATGTCAAAATTACTGAATTTGGTTGATATTTCATGCAATTATGAATGAGTAAAGCAAGTCCATACCCCAGGGAATTTGACAGGCATGGAGCAATAAATAGAAGCTAATCTGCACACAGATGGTGGCCGGGAAGAAAATAAACATTGCGAGGTTTGAATTTTCTCCACAAGTTTTAACTCTAGGAAGCCGCCGATGATTGCAACATGTAGCGCCAGATCTAAGCTATCCATACATGTCAAAATTACTGTATTTGGTGGATATTTCATGCAATTATGAATGAGTAGAGCAAGTCCATACCCCAGGGAATTTGACAGGCATGGAGCAATAAATAGAAGGTAATATGCACACAGATGGTGGCCGGGAAGAAAATAAACATTGCGAGGTTTGAATTTTCTCCACAAGTTTTAACTCTAGGAAGCCGCCGATGATTGCAACATGTAGCGCCAGATCTAAGCTATCCATACATGTCAAAATTACTGAATTTGGTTGATATTTCATGCAATTATGAATGAGTAAAGCAAGTCCATACCCCAGGGAATTTGACAGGCATGGAGCAATAAATAGAAGGTAATCTGCACACAGATGGTGGCCGGGAAGAAAATAAACATTGCGAGGTTTGAATTTTCTCCACAAGTGTTAACTCTAAGAAGCCGCCGATAATTGCAACATGTAGCGCCAGATCTAAGCTATCCATACATGTCAAAATTACTGAATTTGGTTGATATTTCATGCAATTATGAATGAGTAAAGCAAGTCCATACCCCAGGGAATTTGACATGCATGGAGCAATAAATAGACGGTAACATGTACACAGATGTTGGCCGGAAAGAAAATAAACATTGCGAGGTTTGAATTTTCTCCACAAGTTTTAACTCTAGGAAGCCGCCGATGATTGCAACATGTAGCGCCAGATCTAAGCTATCCATACATGTCAAAATTACTGTATTTGGTTGATATTTCATGCAATTATGAATGAGTAGAGCAAGTCCATACCCCAGGGAATTTGACAGGCATGGAGCAATAAATAGAAGGTAATATGCACACAGATGGTGGCCGGGAAGAAAATAAACATTGCGAGGTTTGAATTTTCTCCACAAGTTTTAACTCTAGGAAGCCGCCGATAATTGCAACATGTAGCGCCAGATCTAAGCTATCCATACATGTCAAAATTACTGAATTTGGTTGATATTTCATGCAATTATGAATGAGTAAAGCAAGTCCATACCCCAGGGAATTTGACAGGCATGGAGCAATAAATAGACGGTAACATGTACACAGATGTTGGCCGGAAAGAAAATAAACATTGCGAGGTTTGAATTTTCTCCACAAGTTTTAACTCTAAGAAGCCGCCGATAATTGCAACATGTAGCGCCAGATCTAAGCTATCCATACATGTCAAAATTACTGAATTTGGTTGATATTTCATGCAATTAGGAATGAGTAAAGCAAGTCCATACCCCAGGGAATTTGACAGGCATGGAGCAATAAATAGAAGGTAATATGCACACAGATGTTGGCCGGAAAGAAAATAAACATTGCGAGGTTTGAATTTTCTCCACAAGTTTTAACTCTAAGAAGCCGCCGATAATTGCAACATGTAGCGCCAGATCTAAGCTATCCATACATGTCAAAATTACTGAATTTGGTTGATATTTCATGCAATTAGGAATGAGTAAAGCAAGTCCATACCCCAGGGAATTTGACAGGCATGGAGCAATAAATAGAAGGTAATATGCACACAGATGTTGGCCGGAAAGAAAATAAACATTGCGAGGTTTGAATTTTCTCCACAAGTTTTAACTCTAAGAAGCCGCCGATAATTGCAACATGTAGCGCCAGATCTAAGCTATCCATACATGTCAAAATTACTGAATTTGGTTGATATTTCATGCAATTAGGAATGAGTAAAGCAAGTCCATACCCCAGGGAATTTGACAGGCATGGAGCAATAAATAGAAGGTAATCTGCACACAGATGGTGGCCGGGAAGAAAATAAACATTGCGAGGTTTGAATTTTCTCCACAAGTTTTAACTCTAGGAAGCCGCCGATGATTGCAACATGTAGCGCCAGATCTAAGCTATCCATACATGTCAAAATTACTGTATTTGGTTGATATTTCATGCAATTATGAATGAGTAGAGCAAGTCCATACCCCAGGGAATTTGACAGGCATGGAGCAATAAATAGAAGGTAATATGCACACAGATGGTGGCCGGGAAGAAAATAAACATTGCGAGGTTTGAATTTTCTCCACAAGTTTTAACTCTAGGAAGCCGCCGATGATTGCAACATGTAGCGCCAGATCTAAGCTATCCATACATGTCAAAATTACTGAATTTGGTTGATATTTCATGCAATTATGAATGAGTAAAGCAAGTCCATACCCCAGGGAATTTGACAGGCATGGAGCAATAAATAGAAGGTAATCTGCACACAGATGGTGGCCGGGAAGAAAATAAACATTGCGAGGTTTGAATTTTCTCCACAAGTGTTAACTCTAAGAAGCCGCCGATAATTGCAACATGTAGCGCCAGATCTAAGCTATCCATACATGTCAAAATTACTGAATTTGGTTGATATTTCATGCAATTATGAATGAGTAAAGCAAGTCCATACCCCAGGGAATTTGACATGCATGGAGCAATAAATAGACGGTAACATGTACACAGATGTTGGCCGGAAAGAAAATAAACATTGCGAGGTTAGAATTTTCTCCACAAGTTTTAACTCTAAGAAGCCGCCGATAATTGCAACATGTAGCGCCAGATCTAAGCTATCCATACATGTCAAAATTACTGAATTTGGTTGATATTTCATGCAATTATGAATGAGTAAAGCAAGTCCATACCCCAGGGAATTTGACAGGCATGGAGCAATAAATAAAAGGTAATCTGCACACAGATGGTGGCCGGGAAGAAAATAAACATTGCGAGGTTTGAATTTTCTCCACAAGTGTTAACTCTAAGAAGCCGCCGATAATTGCAACATGTAGCGCCAGATCTAAGCTATCCATACATGTCAAAATTACTGAATTTGGTTGATATTTCATGCAATTATGAATGAGTAAAGCAAGTCCATACCCCAGGGAATTTGACAGGCATGGAGCAATAAATAGAAGGTAATATGCACACAGATGTTGGCCGGAAAGAAAATAAACATTGCGAGGTTTGAATTTTCTCCACAAGTTTTAACTCTAAGAAGCCGCCGATAATTGCAACATGTAGCGCCAGATCTAAGCTATCCATACATGTCAAAATTACTGAATTTGGTTGATATTTCATGCAATTATGAATGAGTAAAGCAAGTCCATACCCCAGGGAATTTGACAGGCATGGAGCAATAAATAGAAGCTAATCTGCACACAGATGGTGGCCGGGAAGAAAATAAACATTGCGAGGTTTGAATTTTCTCCACAAGTTTTAACTCTAGGAAGCCGCCGATGATTGCAACATGTAGCGCCAGATCTAAGCTATCCATACATGTCAAAATTACTGTATTTGGTGGATATTTCATGCAATTATGAATGAGTAGAGCAAGTCCATACCCCAGGGAATTTGACAGGCATGGAGCAATAAATAGAAGGTAATATGCACACAGATGGTGGCCGGGAAGAAAATAAACATTGCGAGGTTTGAATTTTCTCCACAAGTTTTAACTCTAGGAAGCCGCCGATGATTGCAACATGTAGCGCCAGATCTAAGCTATCCATACATGTCAAAATTACTGAATTTGGTTGATATTTCATGCAATTATGAATGAGTAAAGCAAGTCCATACCCCAGGGAATTTGACAGGCATGGAGCAATAAATAGAAGGTAATCTGCACACAGATGGTGGCCGGGAAGAAAATAAACATTGCGAGGTTTGAATTTTCTCCACAAGTGTTAACTCTAAGAAGCCGCCGATAATTGCAACATGTAGCGCCAGATCTAAGCTATCCATACATGTCAAAATTACTGAATTTGGTTGATATTTCATGCAATTATGAATGAGTAAAGCAAGTCCATACCCCAGGGAATTTGACATGCATGGAGCAATAAATAGACGGTAACATGTACACAGATGTTGGCCGGAAAGAAAATAAACATTGCGAGGTTTGAATTTTCTCCACAAGTTTTAACTCTAGGAAGCCGCCGATGATTGCAACATGTAGCGCCAGATCTAAGCTATCCATACATGTCAAAATTACTGTATTTGGTTGATATTTCATGCAATTATGAATGAGTAGAGCAAGTCCATACCCCAGGGAATTTGACAGGCATGGAGCAATAAATAGAAGGTAATATGCACACAGATGGTGGCCGGGAAGAAAATAAACATTGCGAGGTTTGAATTTTCTCCACAAGTTTTAACTCTAGGAAGCCGCCGATAATTGCAACATGTAGCGCCAGATCTAAGCTATCCATACATGTCAAAATTACTGAATTTGGTTGATATTTCATGCAATTATGAATGAGTAAAGCAAGTCCATACCCCAGGGAATTTGACAGGCATGGAGCAATAAATAGACGGTAACATGTACACAGATGTTGGCCGGAAAGAAAATAAACATTGCGAGGTTTGAATTTTCTCCACAAGTTTTAACTCTAAGAAGCCGCCGATAATTGCAACATGTAGCGCCAGATCTAAGCTATCCATACATGTCAAAATTACTGAATTTGGTTGATATTTCATGCAATTATGAATGAGTAAAGCAAGTCCATACCCCAGGGAATTTGACATGCATGGAGCAATAAATAGACGGTAACATGTACACAGATGTTGGCCGGAAAGAAAATAAACATTGCGAGGTTTGAATTTTCTCCACAAGTTTTAACTCTAGGAAGCCGCCGATGATTGCAACATGTAGCGCCAGATCTAAGCTATCCATACATGTCAAAATTACTGAATTTGGTTGATATTTCATGCAATTAGGAATGAGTAAAGCAAGTCCATACCCCAGGGAATTTGACAGGCATGGAGCAATAAATAGAAGGTAATATGCACACAGATGTTGGCCGGAAAGAAAATAAACATTGCGAGGTTTGAATTTTCTCCACAAGTTTTAACTCTAAGAAGCCGCCGATAATTGCAACATGTAGCGCCAGATCTAAGCTATCCATACATGTCAAAATTACTGAATTTGGTTGATATTTCATGCAATTATGAATGAGTAAAGCAAGTCCATACCCCAGGGAATTTGACAGGCATGGAGCAATAAATAGAAGGTAATATGCACACAGATGTTGGCCGGAAAGAAAATAAACATTGCGAGGTTTGAATTTTCTCCACAAGTTTTAACTCTAAGAAGCCGCCGATAATTGCAACATGTAGCGCCAGATCTAAGCTATCCATACATGTCAAAATTACTGAATTTGGTTGATATTTCATGCAATTAGGAATGAGTAAAGCAAGTCCATACCCCAGGGAATTTGACAGGCATGGAGCAATAAATAGAAGGTAATCTGCACACAGATGGTGGCCGGGACGAAAATAAACATTGCGAGGTTTGAATTTTCTCCACAAGTTTTAACTCTAGGAAGCCGCCGATGATTGCAACATGTAGCGCCAGATCTAAGCTATCCATACATGTCAAAATTACTGTATTTGGTTGATATTTCATGCAATTATGAATGAGTAGAGCAAGTCCATACCCCAGGGAATTTGACAGGCATGGAGCAATAAATAGAAGGTAATATGCACACAGATGGTGGCCGGGAAGAAAATAAACATTGCGAGGTTTGAATTTTCTCCACAAGTTTTAACTCTAGGAAGCCGCCGATGATTGCAACATGTAGCGCCAGATCTAAGCTATCCATACATGTCAAAATTACTGAATTTGGTTGATATTTCATGCAATTATGAATGAGTAAAGCAAGTCCATACCCCAGGGAATTTGACAGGCATGGAGCAATAAATAGAAGGTAATCTGCACACAGATGGTGGCCGGGAAGAAAATAAACATTGCGAGGTTTGAATTTTCTCCACAAGTGTTAACTCTAAGAAGCCGCCGATAATTGCAACATGTAGCGCCAGATCTAAGCTATCCATACATGTCAAAATTACTGAATTTGGTTGATATTTCATGCAATTATGAATGAGTAAAGCAAGTCCATACCCCAGGGAATTTGACATGCATGGAGCAATAAATAGACGGTAACATGTACACAGATGTTGGCCGGAAAGAAAATAAACATTGCGAGGTTTGAATTTTCTCCACAAGTTTTAACTCTAAGAAGCCGCCGATAATTGCAACATGTAGCGCCAGATCTAAGCTATCCATACATGTCAAAATTACTGAATTTGGTTGATATTTCATGCAATTATGAATGAGTAAAGCAAGTCCATACCCCAGGGAATTTGACAGGCATGGAGCAATAAATAAAAGGTAATCTGCACACAGATGGTGGCCGGGAAGAAAATAAACATTGCGAGGTTTGAATTTTCTCCACAAGTGTTAACTCTAAGAAGCCGCCGATAATTGCAACATGTAGCGCCAGATCTAAGCTATCCATACATGTCAAAATTACTGAATTTGGTTGATATTTCATGCAATTATGAATGAGTAAAGCAAGTCCATACCCCAGGGAATTTGACAGGCATGGAGCAATAAATAGAAGGTAATATGCACACAGATGTTGGCCGGAAAGAAAATAAACATTGCGAGGTTTGAATTTTCTCCACAAGTTTTAACTCTAAGAAGCCGCCGATAATTGCAACATGTAGCGCCAGATCTAAGCTATCCATACATGTCAAAATTACTGAATTTGGTTGATATTTCATGCAATTATGAATGAGTAAAGCAAGTCCATACCCCAGGGAATTTGACAGGCATGGAGCAATAAATAGAAGGTAATCTGCACACAGATGGTGGCCGGGAAGAAAATAAACATTGCGAGGTTTGAATTTTCTCCACAAGTTTTAACTCTAGGAAGCCGCCGATGATTGCAACATGTAGCGCCAGATCTAAGCTATCCATACATGTCAAAATTACTGTATTTGGTTGATATTTCATGCAATTATGAATGAGTAGAGCAAGTCCATACCCCAGGGAATTTGACAGGCATGGAGCAATAAATAGAAGGTAATATGCACACAGATGGTGGCCGGGAAGAAAATAAACATTGCGAGGTTTGAATTTTCTCCACAAGTTTTAACTCTAGGAAGCCGCCGATGATTGCAACATGTAGCGCCAGATCTAAGCTATCCATACATGTCAAAATTACTGAATTTGGTTGATATTTCATGCAATTATGAATGAGTAAAGCAAGTCCATACCCCAGGGAATTTGACAGGCATGGAGCAATAAATAGAAGGTAATCTGCACACAGATGGTGGCCGGGAAGAAAATAAACATTGCGAGGTTTGAATTTTCTCCACAAGTGTTAACTCTAAGAAGCCGCCGATAATTGCAACATGTAGCGCCAGATCTAAGCTATCCATACATGTCAAAATTACTGAATTTGGTTGATATTTCATGCAATTATGAATGAGTAAAGCAAGTCCATACCCCAGGGAATTTGACATGCATGGAGCAATAAATAGACGGTAACATGTACACAGATGTTGGCCGGAAAGAAAATAAACATTGCGAGGTTTGAATTTTCTCCACAAGTTTTAACTCTAAGAAGCCGCCGATAATTGCAACATGTAGCGCCAGATCTAAGCTATCCATACATGTCAAAATTACTGAATTTGGTTGATATTTCATGCAATTATGAATGAGTAAAGCAAGTCCATACCCCAGGGAATTTGACAGGCATGGAGCAATAAATAAAAGGTAATCTGCACACAGATGGTGGCCGGGAAGAAAATAAACATTGCGAGGTTTGAATTTTCTCCACAAGTGTTAACTCTAAGAAGCCGCCGATAATTGCAACATGTAGCGCCAGATCTAAGCTATCCATACATGTCAAAATTACTGAATTTGGTTGATATTTCATGCAATTATGAATGAGTAAAGCAAGTCCATACCCCAGGGAATTTGACAGGCATGGAGCAATAAATAGAAGGTAATATGCACACAGATGTTGGCCGGAAAGAAAATAAACATTGCGAGGTTTGAATTTTCTCCACAAGTTTTAACTCTAAGAAGCCGCCGATAATTGCAACATGTAGCGCCAGATCTAAGCTATCCATACATGTCAAAATTACTGAATTTGGTTGATATTTCATGCAATTATGAATGAGTAAAGCAAGTCCATACCCCAGGGAATTTGACAGGCATGGAGCAATAAATAGAAGGTAATCTGCACACAGATGGTGGCCGGGAAGAAAATAAACATTGCGAGGTTTGAATTTTCTCCACAAGTTTTAACTCTAGGAAGCCGCCGATGATTGCAACATGTAGCGCCAGATCTAAGCTATCCATACATGTCAAAATTACTGTATTTGGTTGATATTTCATGCAATTATGAATGAGTAGAGCAAGTCCATACCCCAGGGAATTTGACAGGCATGGAGCAATAAATAGAAGGTAATATGCACACAGATGGTGGCCGGGAAGAAAATAAACATTGCGAGGTTTGAATTTTCTCCACAAGTTTTAACTCTAGGAAGCCGCCGATGATTGCAACATGTAGCGCCAGATCTAAGCTATCCATACATGTCAAAATTACTGAATTTGGTTGATATTTCATGCAATTATGAATGAGTAAAGCAAGTCCATACCCCAGGGAATTTGACAGGCATGGAGCAATAAATAGAAGGTAATCTGCACACAGATGGTGGCCGGGAAGAAAATAAACATTGCGAGGTTTGAATTTTCTCCACAAGTGTTAACTCTAAGAAGCCGCCGATAATTGCAACATGTAGCGCCAGATCTAAGCTATCCATACATGTCAAAATTACTGAATTTGGTTGATATTTCATGCAATTATGAATGAGTAAAGCAAGTCCATACCCCAGGGAATTTGACATGCATGGAGCAATAAATAGACGGTAACATGTACACAGATGTTAGCCGGAAAGAAAATAAACATTGCGAGGTTTGAATTTTCTCCACAAGTTTTAACTCTAAGAAGCCGCCGATAATTGCAACATGTAGCGCCAGATCTAAGCTATCCATACATGTCAAAATTACTGAATTTGGTTGATATTTCATGCAATTATGAATGAGTAAAGCAAGTCCATACCCCAGGGAATTTGACATGCATGGAGCAATAAATAGACGGTAACATGTACACAGATGTTGGCCGGAAAGAAAATAAACATTGCGAGGTTTGAATTTTCTCCACAAGTTTTAACTCTAGGAAGCCGCCGATGATTGCAACATGTAGCGCCAGATCTAAGCTATCCATACATGTCAAAATTACTGAATTTGGTTGATATTTCATGCAATTAGGAATGAGTAAA
The DNA here is from genome assembly GCA_037893225.1 of Hippasteria phrygiana. Taxonomy (NCBI): domain Eukaryota; kingdom Metazoa; phylum Echinodermata; class Asteroidea; order Valvatida; family Goniasteridae; genus Hippasteria; species Hippasteria phrygiana. The sequence continues at coordinate 15,024 of JAZGUH010000778.1, read as the reverse complement.
GCAAGTCCATACCCCAGGGAATTTGACAGGCATGGAGCAATAAATAGAAGGTAATATGCACACAGATGTTGGCCGGAAAGAAAATAAACATTGCGAGGTTTGAATTTTCTCCACAAGTTTTAACTCTAAGAAGCCGCCGATAATTGCAACATGTAGCGCCAGATCTAAGCTATCCATACATGTCAAAATTACTGAATTTGGTTGATATTTCATGCAATTAGGAATGAGTAAAGCAAGTCCATACCCCAGGGAATTTGACATGCATGGAGCAATAAATAGACGGTAACATGTACACAGATGTTGGCCGGAAAGAAAATAAACATTGCGAGGTTTGAATTTTCTCCACAAGTTTTAACTCTAAGAAGCCGCCGATAATTGCAACATGTAGCGCCAGATCTAAGCTATCCATACATGTCAAAATTACTGAATTTGGTTGATATTTCATGCAATTATGAATGAGTAAAGCAAGTCCATACCCCAGGGAATTTGACAGGCATGGAGCAATAAATAAAAGGTAATCTGCACACAGATGGTGGCCGGGAAGAAAATAAACATTGCGAGGTTTGAATTTTCTCCACAAGTGTTAACTCTAAGAAGCCGCCGATAATTGCAACATGTAGCGCCAGATCTAAGCTATCCATACATGTCAAAATTACTGAATTTGGTTGATATTTCATGCAATTATGAATGAGTAAAGCAAGTCCATACCCCAGGGAATTTGACAGGCATGGAGCAATAAATAGAAGGTAATATGCACACAGATGTTGGCCGGAAAGAAAATAAACATTGCGAGGTTTCAATTTTCTCCACAAGTTTTAACTCTAAGAAGCCGCCGATAATTGCAACATGTAGCGCCAGATCTAAGCTATCCATACATGTCAAAATTACTGAATTTGGTTGATATTTCATGCAATTATGAATGAGTAAAGCAAGTCCATACCCCAGGGAATTTGACAGGCATGGAGCAATAAATAGAAGGTAATCTGCACACAGATGGTGGCCGGGAAGAAAATAAACATTGCGAGGTTTGAATTTTCTCCACAAGTTTTAACTCTAGGAAGCCGCCGATGATTGCAACATGTAGCGCCAGATCTAAGCTATCCATACATGTCAAAATTACTGTATTTGGTTGATATTTCATGCAATTATGAATGAGTAGAGCAAGTCCATACCCCAGGGAATTTGACAGGCATGGAGCAATAAATAGAAGGTAATATGCACACAGATGGTGGCCGGGAAGAAAATAAACATTGCGAGGTTTGAATTTTCTCCACAAGTTTTAACTCTAGGAAGCCGCCGATGATTGCAACATGTAGCGCCAGATCTAAGCTATCCATACATGTCAAAATTACTGAATTTGGTTGATATTTCATGCAATTATGAATGAGTAAAGCAAGTCCATACCCCAGGGAATTTGACAGGCATGGAGCAATAAATAGAAGGTAATCTGCACACAGATGGTGGCCGGGAAGAAAATAAACATTGCGAGGTTTGAATTTTCTCCACAAGTGTTAACTCTAAGAAGCCGCCGATAATTGCAACATGTAGCGCCAGATCTAAGCTATCCATGCATGTCAAAATTACTGAATTTGGTTGATATTTCATGCAATTATGAATGAGTAAAGCAAGTCCATACCCCAGGGAATTTGACATGCATGGAGCAATAAATAGACGGTAACATGTACACAGATGTTGGCCGGAAAGAAAATAAACATTGCGAGGTTTGAATTTTCTCCACAAGTGTTAACTCTAAGAAGCCGCCGATAATTGCAACATGTAGCGCCAGATCTAAGCTATCCATACATGTCAAAATTACTGAATTTGGTTGATATTTCATGCAATTATGAATGAGTAAAGCAAGTCCATACCCCAGGGAATTTGACAGGCATGGAGCAATAAATAGAAGGTAATCTGCACACAGATGGTGGCCGGGAAGAAAATAAACATTGCGAGGTTTGAATTTTCTCCACAAGTTTTAACTCTAGGAAGCCGCCGATGATTGCAACATGTAGCGCCAGATCTAAGCTATCCATACATGTCAAAATTACTGTATTTGGTTGATATTTCATGCAATTATGAATGAGTAGAGCAAGTCCATACCCCAGGGAATTTGACAGGCATGGAGCAATAAATAGAAGGTAATATGCACACAGATGGTGGCCGGGAAGAAAATAAACATTGCGAGGTTTGAATTTTCTCCACAAGTTTTAACTCTAGGAAGCCGCCGATGATTGCAACATGTAGCGCCAGATCTAAGCTATCCATACATGTCAAAATTACTGAATTTGGTTGATATTTCATGCAATTATGAATGAGTAAAGCAAGTCCATACCCCAGGGAATTTGACAGGCATGGAGCAATAAATAGAAGGTAATCTGCACACAGATGGTGGCCGGGAAGAAAATAAACATTGCGAGGTTTGAATTTTCTCCACAAGTGTTAACTCTAAGAAGCCGCCGATAATTGCAACATGTAGCGCCAGATCTAAGCTATCCATGCATGTCAAAATTACTGAATTTGGTTGATATTTCATGCAATTATGAATGAGTAAAGCAAGTCCATACCCCAGGGAATTTGACATGCATGGAGCAATAAATAGACGGTAACATGTACACAGATGTTGGCCGGAAAGAAAATAAACATTGCGAGGTTTGAATTTTCTCCACAAGTGTTAACTCTAAGAAGCCGCCGATAATTGCAACATGTAGCGCCAGATCTAAGCTATCCATACATGTCAAAATTACTGAATTTGGTTGATATTTCATGCAATTATGAATGAGTAAAGCAAGTCCATACCCCAGGGAATTTGACATGCATGGAGCAATAAATAGACGGTAACATGTACACAGATGTTGGCCGGAAAGAAAATAAACATTGCGAGGTTTGAATTTTCTCCACAAGTTTTAACTCTAAGAAGCCGCCGATAATTGCAACATGTAGCGCCTGATCTAAGCTATCCATACATGTCAAAATTACTGAATTTGGTTGATATTTCATGCAATTATGAATGAGTAAAGCAAGTCCATACCCCAGGGAATTTGACAGGCATGGAGCAATAAATAAAAGGTAATCTGCACACAGATGGTGGCCGGGAAGAAAATAAACATTGCGAGGTTTGAATTTTCTCCACAAGTGTTAACTCTAAGAAGCCGCCGATAATTGCAACATGTAGCGCCAGATCTAAGCTATCCATACATGTCAAAATTACTGAATTTGGTTGATATTTCATGCAATTATGAATGAGTAAAGCAAGTCCATACCCCAGGGAATTTGACATGCATGGAGCAATAAATAGAAGGTAATATGCACACAGATGTTGGCCGGAAAGAAAATAAACATTGCGAGGTTTGAATTTTCTCCACAAGTTTTAACTCTAAGAAGCCGCCGATAATTGCAACATGTAGCGCCAGATCTAAGCTATCCATACATGTCAAAATTACTGAATTTGGTTGATATTTCATGCAATTATGAATGAGTAAAGCAAGTCCATACCCCAGGGAATTTGACAGGCATGGAGCAATAAATAGAAGGTAATATGCACACAGATGTTGGCCGGAAAGAAAATAAACATTGCGAGGTTTGAATTTTCTCCACAAGTTTTAACTCTAAGAAGCCGCCGATAATTGCAACATGTAGCGCCAGATCTAAGCTATCCATACATGTCAAAATTACTGAATTTGGTTGATATTTCATGCAATTATGAATGAGTAAAGCAAGTCCATACCCCAGGGAATTTGACAGGCATGGAGCAATAAATAGAAGGTAATCTGCACACAGATGGTGGCCGGGAAGAAAATAAACATTGCGAGGTTTGAATTTTCTCCACAAGTTTTAACTCTAGGAAGCCGCCGATGATTGCAACATGTAGCGCCAGATCTAAGCTATCCATACATGTCAAAATTACTGAATTTGGTTGATATTTCATGCAATTATGAATGAGTAAAGCAAGTCCATACCCCAGGGAATTTGACATGCATGGAGCAATAAATAGACGGTAACATGTACACAGATGTTGGCCGGGAAGAAAATAAACATTGCGAGGTTTGAATTTTCTCCACAAGTTTTAACTCTAGGAAGCCGCCGATGATTGCAACATGTAGCGCCAGATCTAAGCTATCCATACATGTCAAAATTACTGAATTTGGTTGATATTTCATGCAATTATGAATGAGTAAAGCAAGTCCATACCCCAGGGAATTTGACAGGCATGGAGCAATAAATAGAAGGTAATCTGCACACAGATGGTGGCCGGGAAGAAAATAAACATTGCGAGGTTTGAATTTTCTCCACAAGTGTTAACTCTAAGAAGCCGCCGATAATTGCAACATGTAGCGCCAGATCTAAGCTATCCATACATGTCAAAATTACTGAATTTGGTTGATATTTCATGCAATTATGAATGAGTAAAGCAAGTCCATACCCCAGGGAATTTGACATGCATGGAGCAATAAATAGACGGTAACATGTACACAGATGTTGGCCGGAAAGAAAATAAACATTGCGAGGTTTGAATTTTCTCCACAAGTGTTAACTCTAAGAAGCCGCCGATAATTGCAACATGTAGCGCCAGATCTAAGCTATCCATACATGTCAAAATTACTGAATTTGGTTGATATTTCATGCAATTATGAATGAGTAAAGCAAGTCCATACCCCAGGGAATTTGACAGGCATGGAGCAATAAATAGACGGTAACATGTACACAGATGTTGGCCGGGAAGAAAATAAACATTGCGAGGTTTGAATTTTCTCCACAAGTTTTAACTCTAGGAAGCCGCCGATGATTGCAACATGTAGCGCCAGATCTAAGCTATCCATACATGTCAAAATTACTGAATTTGGTTGATATTTCATGCAATTATGAATGAGTAAAGCAAGTCCATACCCCAGGGAATTTGACAGGCATGGAGCAATAAATAGAAGGTAATCTGCACACAGATGGTGGCCGGGAAGAAAATAAACATTGCGAGGTTTGAATTTTCTCCACAAGTGTTAACTCTAAGAAGCCGCCGATAATTGCAACATGTAGCGCCAGATCTAAGCTATCCATACATGTCAAAATTACTGAATTTGGTTGATATTTCATGCAATTATGAATGAGTAAAGCAAGTCCATACCCCAGGGAATTTGACATGCATGGAGCAATAAATAGACGGTAACATGTACACAGATGTTGGCCGGAAAGAAAATAAACATTGCGAGGTTTGAATTTTCTCCACAAGTGTTAACTCTAAGAAGCCGCCGATAATTGCAACATGTAGCGCCAGATCTAAGCTATCCATACATGTCAAAATTACTGAATTTGGTTGATATTTCATGCAATTATGAATGAGTAAAGCAAGTCCATACCCCAGGGAATTTGACAGGCATGGAGCAATAAATAGAAGGTAATATGCACACAGATGTTGGCCGGAAAGAAAATAAACATTGCGAGGTTTGAATTTTCTCCACAAGTTTTAACTCTAAGAAGCCGCCGATAATTGCAACATGTAGCGCCAGATCTAAGCTATCCATACATGTCAAAATTACTGAATTTGGTTGATATTTCATGCAATTATGAATGAGTAAAGCAAGTCCATACCCCAGGGAATTTGACAGGCATGGAGCAATAAATAGAAGGTAATATGCACACAGATGTTGGCCGGAAAGAAAATAAACATTGCGAGGTTTGAATTTTCTCCACAAGTTTTAACTCTAAGAAGCCGCCGATAATTGCAACATGTAGCGCCAGATCTAAGCTATCCATACATGTCAAAATTACTGAATTTGGTTGATATTTCATGCAATTATGAATGAGTAAAGCAAGTCCATACCCCAGGGAATTTGACAGGCATGGAGCAATAAATAGAAGGTAATATGCACACAGATGTTGGCCGGAAAGAAAATAAACATTGCGAGGTTTGAATTTTCTCCACAAGTTTTAACTCTAAGAAGCCGCCGATAATTGCAACATGTAGCGCCAGATCTAAGCTATCCATACATGTCAAAATTACTGAATTTGGTTGATATTTCATGCAATTATGAATGAGTAAAGCAAGTCCATACCCCAGGGAATTTGACAGGCATGGAGCAATAAATAGAAGGTAATATGCACACAGATGTTGGCCGGAAAGAAAATAAACATTGCGAGGTTTGAATTTTCTCCACAAGTTTTAACTCTAAGAAGCCGCCGATAATTGCAACATGTAGCGCCAGATCTAAGCTATCCATACATGTCAAAATTACTGAATTTGGTTGATATTTCATGCAATTATGAATGAGTAAAGCAAGTCCATACCCCAGGGAATTTGACAGGCATGGAGCAATAAATAGAAGGTAATCTGCACACAGATGGTGGCCGGGAAGAAAATAAACATTGCGAGGTTTGAATTTTCTCCACAAGTTTTAACTCTAGGAAGCCGCCGATGATTGCAACATGTAGCGCCAGATCTAAGCTATCCATACATGTCAAAATTACTGAATTTGGTTGATATTTCATGCAATTATGAATGAGTAAAGCAAGTCCATACCCCAGGGAATTTGACATGCATGGAGCAATAAATAGACGGTAACATGTACACAGATGTTGGCCGGGAAGAAAATAAACATTGCGAGGTTTGAATTTTCTCCACAAGTTTTAACTCTAGGAAGCCGCCGATGATTGCAACATGTAGCGCCAGATCTAAGCTATCCATACATGTCAAAATTACTGAATTTGGTTGATATTTCATGCAATTATGAATGAGTAAAGCAAGTCCATACCCCAGGGAATTTGACAGGCATGGAGCAATAAATAGAAGGTAATCTGCACACAGATGGTGGCCGGGAAGAAAATAAACATTGCGAGGTTTGCATTTTCTCCACAAGTGTTAACTCTAAGAAGCCGCCGATAATTGCAACATGTAGCGCCAGATCTAAGCTATCCATACATGTCAAAATTACTGAATTTGGTTGATATTTCATGCAATTATGAATGAGTAAAGCAAGTCCATACCCCAGGGAATTTGACATGCATGGAGCAATAAATAGACGGTAACATGTACACAGATGTTGGCCGGAAAGAAAATAAACATTGCGAGGTTTGAATTTTCTCCACAAGTGTTAACTCTAAGAAGCCGCCGATAATTGCAACATGTAGCGCCAGATCTAAGCTATCCATACATGTCAAAATTACTGAATTTGGTTGATATTTCATGCAATTATGAATGAGTAAAGCAAGTCCATACCCCAGGGAATTTGACATGCATGGAGCAATAAATAGAAGGTAATATGCACACAGATGGTGGCCGGGAAGAAAATAAACATTGCGAGGTTTGAATTTTCTCCACAAGTTTTAACTCTAGGAAGCCGCCGATGATTGCAACATGTAGCGCCAGATCTAAGCTATCCATACATGTCAAAATTACTGAATTTGGTTGATATTTCATGCAATTATGAATGAGTAAAGCAAGTCCATACCCCAGGGAATTTGACAGGCATGGAGCAATAAATAGAAGGTAATATGCACACAGATGTTGGCCGGAAAGAAAATAAACATTGCGAGGTTTGAATTTTCTCCACAAGTTTTAACTCTAAGAAGCCGCCGATAATTGCAACATGTAGCGCCAGATCTAAGCTATCCATACATGTCAAAATTACTGAATTTGGTTGATATTTCATGCAATTATGAATGAGTAAAGCAAGTCCATACCCCAGGGAATTTGACAGGCATGGAGCAATAAATAGAAGGTAATATGCACACAGATGTTGGCCGGAAAGAAAATAAACATTGCGAGGTTTGAATTTTCTCCACAAGTTTTAACTCTAAGAAGCCGCCGATAATTGCAACATGTAGCGCCAGATCTAAGCTATCCATACATGTCAAAATTACTGAATTTGGTTGATATTTCATGCAATTATGAATGAGTAAAGCAAGTCCATACCCCAGGGAATTTGACAGGCATGGAGCAATAAATAGAAGGTAATCTGCACACAGATGGTGGCCGGGAAGAAAATAAACATTGCGAGGTTTGAATTTTCTCCACAAGTTTTAACTCTAGGAAGCCGCCGATGATTGCAACATGTAGCGCCAGATCTAAGCTATCCATACATGTCAAAATTACTGAATTTGGTTGATATTTCATGCAATTATGAATGAGTAAAGCAAGTCCATACCCCAGGGAATTTGACATGCATGGAGCAATAAATAGACGGTAACATGTACACAGATGTTGGCCGGGAAGAAAATAAACATTGCGAGGTTTGAATTTTCTCCACAAGTTTTAACTCTAGGAAGCCGCCGATGATTGCAACATGTAGCGCCAGATCTAAGCTATCCATACATGTCAAAATTACTGAATTTGGTTGATATTTCATGCAATTATGAATGAGTAAAGCAAGTCCATACCCCAGGGAATTTGACAGGCATGGAGCAATAAATAGAAGGTAATCTGCACACAGATGGTGGCCGGGAAGAAAATAAACATTGCGAGGTTTGAATTTTCTCCACAAGTGTTAACTCTAAGAAGCCGCCGATAATTGCAACATGTAGCGCCAGATCTAAGCTATCCATACATGTCAAAATTACTGAATTTGGTTGATATTTCATGCAATTATGAATGAGTAAAGCAAGTCCATACCCCAGGGAATTTGACATGCATGGAGCAATAAATAGACGGTAACATGTACACAGATGTTGGCCGGAAAGAAAATAAACATTGCGAGGTTTGAATTTTCTCCACAAGTGTTAACTCTAAGAAGCCGCCGATAATTGCAACATGTAGCGCCAGATCTAAGCTATCCATACATGTCAAAATTACTGAATTTGGTTGATATTTCATGCAATTATGAATGAGTAAAGCAAGTCCATACCCCAGGGAATTTGACATGCATGGAGCAATAAATAGACGGTAACATGTACACAGATGTTGGCCGGGAAGAAAATAAACATTGCGAGGTTTGAATTTTCTCCACAAGTTTTAACTCTAGGAAGCCGCCGATGATTGCAACATGTAGCGCCAGATCTAAGCTATCCATACATGTCAAAATTACTGAATTTGGTTGATATTTCATGCAATTATGAATGAGTAAAGCAAGTCCATACCCCAGGGAATTTGACAGGCATGGAGCAATAAATAGAAGGTAATCTGCACACAGATGGTGGCCGGGAAGAAAATAAACATTGCGAGGTTTGAATTTTCTCCACAAGTGTTAACTCTAAGAAGCCGCCGATAATTGCAACATGTAGCGCCAGATCTAAGCTATCCATACATGTCAAAATTACTGAATTTGGTTGATATTTCATGCAATTATGAATGAGTAAAGCAAGTCCATACCCCAGGGAATTTGACATGCATGGAGCAATAAATAGACGGTAACATGTACACAGATGTTGGCCGGAAAGAAAATAAACATTGCGAGGTTTGAATTTTCTCCACAAGTGTTAACTCTAAGAAGCCGCCGATAATTGCAACATGTAGCGCCAGATCTAAGCTATCCATACATGTCAAAATTACTGAATTTGGTTGATATTTCATGCAATTATGAATGAGTAAAGCAAGTCCATACCCCAGGGAATTTGACATGCATGGAGCAATAAATAGAAGGTAATATGCACACAGATGGTGGCCGGGAAGAAAATAAACATTGCGAGGTTTGAATTTTCTCCACAAGTTTTAACTCTAGGAAGCCGCCGATGATTGCAACATGTAGCGCCAGATCTAAGCTATCCATACATGTCAAAATTACTGAATTTGGTTGATATTTCATGCAATTATGAATGAGTAAAGCAAGTCCATACCCCAGGGAATTTGACAGGCATGGAGCAATAAATAGAAGGTAATCTGCACACAGATGGTGGCCGGGAAGAAAATAAACATTGCGAGGTTTGAATTTTCTCCACAAGTGTTAACTCTAAGAAGCCGCCGATAATTGCAACATGTAGCGCCAGATCTAAGCTATCCATACATGTCAAAATTACTGAATTTGGTTGATATTTCATGCAATTATGAATGAGTAAAGCAAGTCCATACCCCAGGGAATTTGACATGCATGGAGCAATAAATAGACGGTAACATGTACACAGATGTTGGCCGGAAAGAAAATAAACATTGCGAGGTTTGAATTTTCTCCACAAGTGTTAACTCTAAGAAGCCGCCGATAATTGCAACATGTAGCGCCAGATCTAAGCTATCCATACATGTCAAAATTACTGAATTTGGTTGATATTTCATGCAATTATGAATGAGTAAAGCAAGTCCATACCCCAGGGAATTTGACATGCATGGAGCAATAAATAGACGGTAACATGTACACAGATGTTGGCCGGAAAGAAAATAAACATTGCGAGGTTTGAATTTTCTCCACAAGTTTTAACTCTAAGAAGCCGCCGATAATTGCAACATGTAGCGCCAGATCTAAGCTATCCATACATGTCAAAATTACTGAATTTGGTTGATATTTCATGCAATTATGAATGAGTAAAGCAAGTCCATACCCCAGGGAATTTGACAGGCATGGAGCAATAAATAAAAGGTAATCTGCACACAGATGGTGGCCGGGAAGAAAATAAACATTGCGAGGTTTGAATTTTCTCCACAAGTGTTAACTCTAAGAAGCCGCCGATAATTGCAACATGTAGCGCCAGATCTAAGCTATCCATACATGTCAAAATTACTGAATTTGGTTGATATTTCATGCAATTATGAATGAGTAAAGCAAGTCCATACCCCAGGGAATTTGACAGGCATGGAGCAATAAATAGAAGGTAATATGCACACAGATGTTGGCCGGAAAGAAAATAAACATTGCGAGGTTTGAATTTTCTCCACAAGTTTTAACTCTAAGAAGCCGCCGATAATTGCAACATGTAGCGCCAGATCTAAGCTATCCATACATGTCAAAATTACTGAATTTGGTTGATATTTCATGCAATTATGAATGAGTAAAGCAAGTCCATACCCCAGGGAATTTGACAGGCATGGAGCAATAAATAGAAGGTAATATGCACACAGATGTTGGCCGGAAAGAAAATAAACATTGCGAGGTTTGAATTTTCTCCACAAGTTTTAACTCTAAGAAGCCGCCGATAATTGCAACATGTAGCGCCAGATCTAAGCTATCCATACATGTCAAAATTACTGAATTTGGTTGATATTTCATGCAATTATGAATGAGTAAAGCAAGTCCATACCCCAGGGAATTTGACAGGCATGGAGCAATAAATAGAAGGTAATCTGCACACAGATGGTGGCCGGGAAGAAAATAAACATTGCGAGGTTTGAATTTTCTCCACAAGTGTTAACTCTAAGAAGCCGCCGATAATTGCAACATGTAGCGCCAGATCTAAGCTATCCATACATGTCAAAATTACTGAATTTGGTTGATATTTCATGCAATTATGAATGAGTAAAGCAAGTCCATACCCCAGGGAATTTGACATGCATGGAGCAATAAATAGAAGGTAATATGCACACAGATGGTGGCCGGGAAGAAAATAAACATTGCGAGGTTTGAATTTTCTCCACAAGTGTTAACTCTAAGAAGCCGCCGATAATTGCAACATGTAGCGCCAGATCTAAGCTATCCATACATGTCAAAATTACTGAATTTGGTTGATATTTCATGCAATTATGAATGAGTAAAGCAAGTCCATACCCCAGGGAATTTGACATGCATGGAGCAATAAATAGACGGTAACATGTACACAGATGTTGGCCGGAAAGAAAATAAACATTGCGAGGTTTGAATTTTCTCCACAAGTGTTAACTCTAAGAAGCCGCCGATAATTGCAACATGTAGCGCCAGATCTAAGCTATCCATACATGTCAAAATTACTGAATTTGGTTGATATTTCATGCAATTATGAATGAGTAAAGCAAGTCCATACCCCAGGGAATTTGACAGGCATGGAGCAATAAATAGAAGGTAATATGCACACAGATGTTGGCCGGAAAGAAAATAAACATTGCGAGGTTTGAATTTTCTCCACAAGTGTTAACTCTAAGAAGCCGCCGATAATTGCAACATGTAGCGCCAGATCTAAGCTATCCATACATGTCAAAATTACTGAATTTGGTTGATATTTCATGCAATTATGAATGAGTAAAGCAAGTCCATACCCCAGGGAATTTGACAGGCATGGAGCAATAAATAGAAGGTAATATGCACACAGATGTTGGCCGGAAAGAAAATAAACATTGCGAGGTTTGAATTTTCTCCACAAGTTTTAACTCTAAGAAGCCGCCGATAATTGCAACATGTAGCGCCAGATCTAAGCTATCCATACATGTCAAAATTACTGAATTTGGTTGATATTTCATGCAATTATGAATGAGTAAAGCAAGTCCATACCCCAGGGAATTTGACATGCATGGAGCAATAAATAGACGGTAACATGTACACAGATGTTGGCCGGAAAGAAAATAAACATTGCGAGGTTTGAATTTTCTCCACAAGTGTTAACTCTAAGAAGCCGCCGATAATTGCAACATGTAGCGCCAGATCTAAGCTATCCATACATGTCAAAATTACTGAATTTGGTTGATATTTCATGCAATTATGAATGAGTAAAGCAAGTCCATACCCCAGGGAATTTGACAGGCATGGAGCAATAAATAGAAGGTAATATGCACACAGATGTTGGCCGGAAAGAAAATAAACATTGCGAGGTTTGAATTTTCTCCACAAGTTTTAACTCTAAGAAGCCGCCGATAATTGCAACATGTAGCGCCAGATCTAAGCTATCCATACATGTCAAAATTACTGAATTTGGTTGATATTTCATGCAATTATGAATGAGTAAAGCAAGTCCATACCCCAGGGAATTTGACAGGCATGGAGCAATAAATAGAAGGTAATATGCACACAGATGTTGGCCGGAAAGAAAATAAACATTGCGAGGTTTGAATTTTCTCCACAAGTTTTAACTCTAAGAAGCCGCCGATAATTGCAACATGTAGCGCCAGATCTAAGCTATCCATACATGTCAAAATTACTGAATTTGGTTGATATTTCATGCAATTATGAATGAGTAAAGCAAGTCCATACCCCAGGGAATTTGACAGGCATGGAGCAATAAATAGAAGGTAATCTGCACACAGATGGTGGCCGGAAGAAAATAAACATTGCGAGGTTTGAATTTTCTCCACAAGTGTTAACTCTAAGAAGCCGCCGATAATTGCAACATGTAGCGCCAGATCTAAGCTATCCATACATGTCAAAATTACTGAATTTGGTTGATATTTCATGCAATTATGAATGAGTAAAGCAAGTCCATACCCCAGGGAATTTGACATGCATGGAGCAATAAATAGAAGGTAACATGTACACAGATGTTGGCCGGAAAGAAAATAAACATTGCGAGGTTTGAATTTTCTCCACAAGTGTTAACTCTAAGAAGCCGCCGATAATTGCAACATGTAGCGCCAGATCTAAGCTATCCATACATGTCAAAATTACTGAATTTGGTTGATATTTCATGCAATTATGAATGAGTAAAGCAAGTCCATACCCCAGGGAATTTGACATGCATGGAGCAATAAATAGACGGTAACATGTACACAGATGTTGGCCGGAAAGAAAATAAACATTGCGAGGTTTGAATTTTCTCCACAAGTTTTAACTCTAAGAAGCCGCCGATAATTGCAACATGTAGCGCCAGATCTAAGCTATCCATACATGTCAAAATTACTGAATTTGGTTGATATTTCATGCAATTATGAATGAGTAAAGCAAGTCCATACCCCAGGGAATTTGACAGGCATGGAGCAATAAATAAAAGGTAATCTGCACACAGATGGTGGCCGGGAAGAAAATAAACATTGCGAGGTTTGAATTTTCTCCACAAGTGTTAACTCTAAGAAGCCGCCGATAATTGCAACATGTAGCGCCAGATCTAAGCTATCCATACATGTCAAAATTACTGAATTTGGTTGATATTTCATGCAATTATGAATGAGTAAAGCAAGTCCATACCCCAGGGAATTTGACAGGCATGGAGCAATAAATAGAAGGTAATATGCACACATATGTTGGCCGGGAAGAAAATAAACATTGCGAGGTTTGAATTTTCTCCACAAGTGTTAACTCTAAGAAGCCGCCGATAATTGCAACATGTAGCGCCAGATCTAAGCTATCCATACATGTCAAAATTACTGAATTTGGTTGATATTTCATGCAATTATGAATGAGTAAAGCAAGTCCATACCCCAGGGAATTTGACATGCATGGAGCAATAAATAGACGGTAACATGTACACAGATGTTGGCCGGAAAGAAAATAAACATTGCGAGGTTTGAATTTTCTCCACAAGTTTTAACTCTAGGAAGCCGCCGATGATTGCAACATGTAGCGCCAGATCTAAGCTATCCATACATGTCAAAATTACTGAATTTGGTTGATATTTCATGCAATTAGGAATGAGTAAAGCAAGTCCATACCCCAGGGAATTTGACAGGCATGGAGCAATAAATAGAAGGTAATATGCACACAGATGTTGGCCGGAAAGAAAATAAACATTGCGAGGTTTGAATTTTCTCCACAAGTTTTAACTCTAAGAAGCCGCCGATAATTGCAACATGTAGCGCCAGATCTAAGCTATCCATACATGTCAAAATTACTGAATTTGGTTGATATTTCATGCAATTATGAATGAGTAAAGCAAGTCCATACCCCAGGGAATTTGACAGGCATGGAGCAATAAATAGAAGGTAATATGCACAGATGTTGGCCGGAAAGAAAATAAACATTGCGAGGTTTGAATTTTCTCCACAAGTTTTAACTCTAAGAAGCCACCGATAATTGCAACATGTAGCGCCAGATCTAAGCTATCCATACATGTCAAAATTACTGAATTTGGTTGATATTTCATGCAATTATGAATGAGTAAAGCAAGTCCATACCCCAGGGAATTTGACAGGCATGGAGCAATAAATAGAAGGTAATCTGCACACAGATGGTGGCCGGGAAGAAAATAAACATTGCGAGGTTTGAATTTTCTCCACAAGTGTTAACTCTAAGAAGCCGCCGATAATTGCAACATGTAGCGCCAGATCTAAGCTATCCATAC